>BLKR01015645.1:0-27500 GCA_011170035.1 Teleogryllus occipitalis
TTGCAAATCTAAAGGGGGGAGAGTCTCCCGATGTCCCAGAACCAAAAGCAGCGAATTAACAATTTTGCAACAATTTATAATTTTATAAACAAATTCGAAATATGCGTTAGAACGGCCAGGAAGGCTCCGCAAATTGTGCCTGAAATGAATATCTCACCGGTCGGGAGCTTAGAGATTGTCCCGGCTGGGGCGGTGCCCTACTGGTGGGAGATACTTGGTCGGGGAAAACATCACTAGCCGACGGTAGGTCGGCGCCGGATCTCGCCATCCAGCGGGGGAAGATAATCACCTTCCGAGGGAAAACATGCACTGCACTTATGGGAGTAATAACCTAATCTGTTGACTTGCCCGGAATGACTAACAACCAACCAACCTTTACTGTGGGGTATGAATGCCGAAAGAAAACGAAAGATATAATAGAAAGTAGATGATGCCGGTCTGGGTAGCCGTGATCGCTAAGGCAGTAGTGCCGTCTTGGAAAGAAGGATCGCGGGGTCGAGTCCCGCCGCATTAGGCGCGGTTGTGTTTGTGTTTATCTCTGTATGTTTTTGATGTTTTGCATTTCATCCTTCGTCACCATTATCATTTCACCTGGCCCCCCAGGGCTAACAACCCTGGGAGTCAAAAGCATTTAGCATGGACATGCTCATCACCCCATAAGTCACGTGCACCTACCCTGGATAAACATAAGTGATCCCCGGTGTGTTGCATATTTGCGCGATCCCGAGATGACCAATTCGCAACCAAAAAAGGTACATAATTGTAAGATGTAATGGGCCGCAGTACTGAAGACACTCACTTTGAGTATTTAAAAAACTCTCCTGCGACTGCCAGGATACTCGTGGATACTGTTCACTGCGGTAAACTACCCTATCTTAAAGCTACTATTTACAGGCACTCCACACTTTCTCGACACTTACCTTCTCACAACCATTCCCTCATAATGATTTAAATTTGTTTATTCCAGAACCTAACTAAACCGAAAAGCAGATAGCTCGGAGCCTGCATACGACACAACTTTTTTTAGTTCGTATTCGAAGTAACCATAGCATACCAGAGCAGTAACTGGGGGCGGTGGCGGCAGCGGCGGCGGCGGTGTAGCCCACTGCAGGCCGCTCGTTTCACTTGAGTGCCGACAGCCGCCACCAGCGCCATGTCACCCCCCCCCCTCCGATGGAGGGAAACAGCCTGGTCTACTCTTGTTGCACGACGTTCTAAAGCGCCCAACTCGACGCCATCGGCAGCTTCAAATATTGAGTACTGGCTTGCGCTGTGCCTCTTCACAAGATGACGCTATTAACTTCGCCTTACGATCTAGGATTTTGGATTGCGGATGTTGTGTTGTATGACAAACTTGATTGTTTTCGTGCCCCTTCTGAGTAACGTTGCCAATTGAAATGTAACAGGACTATTCTTGTTCGTTTAAGAAAAAGTAAATAGTTGTTTTTGAAACTAGAGTTAAGTCTTCTCATTTAAATATAGAATATAATGTATACGGAATCCCATTATTTTTATTAGAACCATATTTACTCGTTTTGGTCCTAGGTTGAGAATTATTGCGAAAAAAGAGAAAAGTCATATCCTCAGAAACTAATGTACTTGAATTTTACGTAAACACTTACAAACAACAAAAGAAAAAAGTAACACTCAAACTTTTACCAGTTTTCCTCTATAAAGTTAAGAATTAAGTCACTTTCTTTTCTCTTCACAACGCTTTCTCATAAAAAACTATGCAACCTTAAGTTGATTTTTCTCCGCCTTTTTAGATGTAGCTAAGACCACTATTGGGCTGACCCCTTCAATTGTAGCATCTAAATTTGCCCAAACAATTTATTCATGAGCAGTCCTCGTTACCTAACGTTTAAGTTGACAATCGTGAGATACTTAAATATATACATTATGATATATATCTCTCTCACTGTTACCAAATTCAGATTAACAGAATTCTGTATGACCCTAAAGGATGCTTTATATTATGTATTAAAATACATGAAAATTATTTTTCACATTTGCGTTTATTAAAAAAATATGAAATAAGACAATGTTCACTAAGCAGCTAACAACAATTTCAAGAAAAAATAAGAATGTAAATTCGAAATTTCAGTGTGATAGATGAGCTAGTACAGATAGTTCAGATTCCTGATTCCCTTGATGCGAAGTATTCAGAATATTTAGTTTCTCAAAAATATCAGTGAAGTAACTCATTTTTAAGAGACAATCTTCGTTGCTGAACCAATCTGCCAGGGAGTGGTCTTCCTCCTGTAAGAAACAGAAAACCTCGTTCGACCATTCTCTTTAGCACCTGACGTCCTGAAAGCCGTCGAGCATTACTAAAAAAGAGCAGTTGAGTGTGTTAAGCACCCATCTCCTTTAACACATAACACTTTGAAAAGCTTGAATTTAATTGATTTGTCTTAATAATATCCTCTGTTTAATTTGTCTTATTCAAATTCGAATTGAGATAGTTGTATTCCGTAACTGCAGTGGCTTAACGCAGTGATGCGAAGGTGGATGCCACCAGCGGGAGTCCATGGCGCGGGTAGCACTACGAAATCACCCCTCAAGAGAGCGAAAGCAGGGAGTCAAAGTCACCCTGAACGCTTTCCACATGAAGTACGTTTAGACGGGATTTAGAAAAATTACTTTAAGAATGTGTGTTGTTATTTTTATTTGTATTTTATTTTCATCTTTATTTCATTTTTTCCTTTTATGCCATCACTATCAGAAAACGGCGGATTGCTACTGATAGTTTCCTTTCCCAACGCTAGTTGCGCTGACAAGGTCGTGGCGTGCCACGGTGCCACGCCGCGTGTCACCAGTAGGAGACCTAGACATCACTGTCCACGGGTAACGAGGGCACAGGAACGCATTGAATCGACAGAGTGCTTATCTATCTCGCGTACCGCAAGTCCCCCTGCCTTCACCGAACGCACAGCAACACTACCTTTTCGCCCGCCACTGTCTTAAAGGAGGCGCCCCTGTGGTTCCGGACGTGACGATTACATGAATGGGGCGGGGCGGGGCGGGGGGGGGGCTGGCCGCCGTCGTGAGGAGGTTGCGCGGCGGAACGATGTCAGTCGCTTCCAGCGCGCGGGCGCCCGGGGATTCCAAACTCGGGCCGGCGAAGAGCTCCGGGAATTGCACTGTATTTGAATTTGGACCGTATGTTATATTCATAAGCTCCATTGTTTTAGTTATCTTATATTTATACATATATTTATGTAATAAAACAATCTCTTTATATATCTCCTCTATCTCTATAAATATCTCGCGATTAGCTCAATATTCCTTTTTTTAATTTTAATACTCATATCTCTGGACTTTAAATCTTTCTTTACGAACTTTCAATATCTCAGAAATTTTATTAAACTAATGAAGTGGGCCTGAAAATTCACTACTCGTAACAGTTTACGGGTGATAGAATTTGTATACTCGGGATTGATGAATTTACTGCAACACAAGTAGCAGAAGCGCAACGGTGAAGTTAGTACGCAATTTATTCTGTTCCCTCACCTCTGGCAAATAAACATGCAATGAAATAGAAACATGCGATTGCTCTCCTTTTAATTAGAATTTGACAATAAAAATTCATTCACACTAAAATAACATTCACACTCATTCATTACATTTACGCGCACGTTTGTGCAATGCTGAATTTTAAAAACTAATGAATTCCCATACTTTCTGAAATTTAGACTTTACTTTGGCATGTTAATAATATTAGGCCTTGTACATTTCTAAACTATTTCAAAATGTTTACTCCTCTTTTCGATGATATTCATTACTCTTGGACGAAGAATTACGATGTTTCTCACCGGCCCTATTTCTTCCCAACGTCAAAATGCAGGTTCCATTCGTTTCACAAACGAAAGTTCTGAATTCTAAAATTTCTTTTTTGAGCTTAAAAAATCACGAGAAGCCAAATATTCTTATCATTCTGTATCTTATTTATTATTCAAATTGTGACTTTACTTTTTTTATCAAAATTAGCACCAACCGCGAAGTTTGTCAACAGAGTACTGTGACCTTTTACTCAGGATGGGTGTGAAATGTTCATAGATTCGGGGCTCTCCCTTTTGAAGATTTTGTAAAAAAAAAATAACACGAAGTCGTAGCCACAGAACATTTATAATTGGACGTTTCCTTGAGCATTTACCAAGATACAGAATGTCATTCCATAAACACCCTTAACAAAAACAACATTGTACAATATTAAAAAAATAACCCAAGAAAAAACAAGTTTTTTTCAAATATAAACAAAACTTTGTTTTGTTCTGGAGACAATCATTTTATCCATTTACTAGTTTTCTTATGACTAAAGCAAGAATTGAACATTAGCACTAATCAGACTTCAAAAAGTAAAGAATTACATGATACTGTTGTAATTTTTAATTAATATTATCACATTCCTTATTGCACTATCAAACTGGTGCTTAAACATTAAAAACACAAATTGAATTCTTTTTCTTAAGTGCAGCATTCATTGCAGGTTTTTTTCTGTTAAATGACCCTTATAGTACATCTCACCTTGAGGACAAAAAATGAAGCAAGTGACTGTCTCTTCAGAACATTGTTCAGTCTCCGTATCAACACCACAAAGATATTTAAACTAGAAAATAAACTACAAAAGACAAACACATGTTATCACCTCAGAGATCAACATGAACCTATTCTTAAAATTACAAGTTTTTAAATGGTGTGCTGAAATAAATGTAGAAATGTATCACATTCTGACTCATATATCATACTAAAACTTCTACATGATCAGTACAACATGATAAATCATCTAGTCTTGTACACTTTAAGAGAATGATACAAGCAAAGATGAAGTATAAATATGAATGTCTCATAACATAAAATTCTTAATTTTAATCAATGCATAATTTTCAATACATTAAAGTAACATAATAAATATAATAACATTCTGTAATAACCTTGTTTTGTTCGGAAGAAAATGTTATTCACCACGATTCGTCCAACAAGACTGCCCTACCTCGAGCTTTCAAATTGGGAAGGCTGCGCACACTTTGTGCAGATCACCTGGTCTACGTGTCATTGCACAAGTCAAGTCGGTTTGTAAGCGCCAGCATCTGCTTATCAAAATAAAAAATAGCCTCTATTGTAGTGACTATTACATCAGCACTGACATAAGCTTCTTGCACTGTCTTCTTTAAACATCTCTATTGAATGTTTATAGTTTCAGTTTAACAGAATCTGTATTTTTCAAACACAGTACATTCTATCAACAGAAGCACTGATCACAATCTATAATGTATAAACAAAATGTACAGTACAAATACCTCTTTTCTCAAGATAACCTCACTCCACGACCACTGACGAACGACAAAAGTCTCTCGCCTCCCTCCTGCCCCCGTGACGTCACCACGGACGGTAGGGACCCCCCCCCCTACCTCCTCTACACCCCTCTTGCTGGAGAAGCTGGTGTCGTCAGCGGTGGCGGGGAATTCGTATGTCGAATATTTGAATGGTCACAGTACAACCATACCTCATCATGACTACGCAAACACACTCTTTTCTAAAATTGTTGCAATACTGCCCTACATTTGTCCTCTTCACTACACTTTTACTTTTTCACTTCATTGTTCGTTTTCACTACAAAAAACAACCTTCTCGCTTCTCCTTCGTAAGTTGTACGCACCTGCTTCTTTTGTCTTATCTTTCATGCATTCTCATTTGCTGTTGTCAAACGCAGATCATTTCTTTCATTCTTATATTAAAATACAGATTTAATAGATATATCTTTTCTAAAGAACATGATATTTAATTAGTTTCAAGAGTTTTCTATTATTTGTTCTTATGTTCTCGTCCATTCGTTATTATACACTATATCACGATCGATGTCGAGAAGCATCGATGTTGCGGGATAGCATTTGCGCCTGCCTAATGTAGACGGGTTATTTTCAACAAGACCTTGCTATTTATAAAATGACAAAACATTTTCAAGGTTCTTTCTTTTGTCATCTCATTGGTTAAGATAGGTTGGAGTGATAAACGCAAAACTTATCCATTCTAGAAAAATAATACAGTTGGTAATATTTCCATGTTCTTAGCACGATCGGCGATACAGGAAAATAGCCTAGTCTATTTGTGTTTTCACCACCGGGCAGAATACGAAGTCGTAAATAACTTGGCCATCACGTCTGGCTCGCTACCTCCGGCTGCCAGGGAAGTTTCGCAATTTCATAAAGTACCAACATCTCGGATTATGTCACGCTAGAAAAAATTTATGGTTTTACAACCCGTTCTACACGTGGATTTCCCTCAGAAATGTTTAACGGCAGTTTCAAAAGGTCGAATCTAGTTCGGAAGCGAGTTTGAAAAGCTTCAGGTGGAAGGAAATCCGTTAAGTTGACATGAAACTAGAAACTCTGAGAAGAGATCTTAAAATATCGGAGATTTTGAAAGAATCTTGATAGTATAACATTCAAAATGTGTGTTTTCCACGAGAATAAATATTTCATGATGAGTTATGATTTTCTAAATAAATTGACCGTACTTGAGGAATGTTCATATTTCAGTTTCCACACAACGGAATTTTCAACATAAATTTACCATAACAGTTTTACATATTTTAAATCAACCCTTGATGATCATTGAGGTAAAAAGAAAACTCTTTGTAAGTATTTCAGAGAAGAAAGGAAAATTAACTAGAAAATATATTTGAAGCTCGGAGTCGGAGGAAAAAGTGACCGCTATCACACTTAATTGTAAAGTTTGCAATTTTTGAAAATTTATGAAGATCAATGATAATGAAACCCGCGACATTTTAGGTGTTTTTTATATCCGAGGACAAAATGTAATTCAAAAATTTAGAGCTAATTTTAAAATAATTTTGAAGATGTTAAAGCTTCATGAATCACCAAAATTTAAATATCTGCTTCCAATTCGAAGTGCTGCGAGTTTCGGCTCATCGATTAGAGATTATGAATTTTGAAGAAAATCGTGAAGCGTTTAGACGCTACCACAGATGGGAAAGCAGTGAGCCAGACAAAGGATTTCCCATAAATTAATTTACAATTTTTTGTATTAAGAACGCATAAAACATGAAATCATGTGGCTATTTAATATTTTGTTAAATTTAATATCAAGAGTCTGCATGTCCTTTATTCACAAAACCTTAACAATATTATTATAATGTTAATCGAATGACAGTGGTCTCTAAAACATGACACACGATTCAGATCCTGGCCGTTGGAAGTTAATTGGGACCCCAGATTGATTGATCGATGATTGATTTTATGTTTCCGCGCGCGTCACCTGCTATGACAATTATTCTTCTAAGTGTGTGCATGATTTTATCACAGGATGAGACAGTATGCTTCATCCTCCACTCGAAAGAAAGAGAATGATGTCGCGTCTCAATGATATGTATAAAGCGTACACAGGCTTTCGAGCGTGGAAAGAAATTCAATGTCGATTAGGGAAACCAACATATTTCGGCAGAGTGGATCACATGCACAAAACTTAGATAAGAATTCAGAAAACAGACGTTGGGAAATATTCATTCGCGAATCGAACTATTAGAGACTGGAACGGTTTGCCTGTGACAATCTTTGATCCCTTTCCTCAAAGCCTGAGCAAATTTAAAAATAAATTAGATTCCCAGATGTTGATATGTGTATTGTATTTTTAATATTATTAAATAAGTAAGTTCATACATTAAATATGTTGCATTATCACTATTATTAGTATTACATTATTATTATTATTATTATTATTATTATTATTATTATTATTATTATTATTATTATTATTATTATTATTATTATGTGCAGTGGCGTGTAGTGCAGTGTTGTGAAGTTGAGGGAAATGAGTGTGTAAGAAACCCATTAAAACTCAGTGATTATCAGTGTGGTGAAGTGAAGTGAATTGTGGTGAGGTGGAGTGCTATGAAAGCTTGCGCGGTGAAATGTTCATGTTAATTTATAAAGTTTGTAATTTTTGTAAAATTTTATATAGATGTTAAGTTCTGTAATGTTTAGTTAGTGTATTCGGCCACCAGGTGCTGAAACTTATTTGCAGAATTAGAAATAAATCTAACCTAACCTAATCTAAACTAATCTAATCTCTCCCAAGAGACAGTGACATCTGAAGTCGGCCTACGCATCGGCCTGCGGGATTTTGCTCAACCAGACATCATCCACCAGTGAGGCACCGGCGCATATCGGACAAGCTGTAAGCTCTCTACTGGTCTCCTGTGTTTGGTAGAATAGTGCATGTAAGTGTGTGTAAGGGGGAGGATTCTATTAGGAAGAAGAAGGAAATATTCGCGTGTGGCTCGTTTGTCAGGATACTGCTTCGGCACTCGGCTGGTGTTGATGGGAGAAACCATAGAAAACTATAGATCAGAGCAGCCAGCCTCCACAGTTCTCCTCCAGACAGCGAGTGAATTCGATTTTGCTGTAAAGCTAGTGTCAAACATTCTACCACCGTCGGGACTCGAACCCTAGGCCTCCCGATCAGAGTCGCTGCAGTGACATGCTATGATCCACCTCAGCTGGTAGCAAATATGGAGTCAATATTTGTGAGTTTTATTCTTAAAACAATTATTTACAATATGCGGCATATTTACACGAGACAAGCCAGTTGTTATTTCCAAAGATTAGGTAGATTAGGTTGACTGATACTACATAAAATTTGTGGTTTTATTCAAATATTTTTTCATAAAATAATTTTGTTTAGCATTATTATGAGGATGCATAAGTCAGTAAGAACAAAAAAATCTGTTTTTGAGGAAGACGGGGGTTCGTTTAATAAGGCACTCGAAATTAGTCCTAATTGATTCTGCAACCCGCTTGACACCCATGTGTTAAGTAGTGTGTCTGCAGTTACGACCGAAGATATTCACACAGATAATGACAATGGCCTTAAAGGGGGGAGTTGCTTTCCTCCTTTCAGTACTTCGAGTTTTATTCATTTCTTGCTATCATTACAATGGTGAAAAGCTATTAATACAAATATGACACACTCTAAATTTATTAAAATTCATTGAAACGAAGCATAATCAACAATTCACCTCAAGTAGAAGAGGAAACTACTTAAAAAGTATGTCTCATTGTTCTACGTCGTGTAAATCAACACATACGGCATAGCGTATAAAAATAACTGTCTCTTCATCAGATGCAGTTTGACGCCTAGGCATGATAGACGTTTGCCTAAAGGGGCAAATTTTTAAAAGCGGTTGATTTTTGACGGAAAATATTTTTTAATATTTAGAAATTAAATAAAATTGAAATCTCAAAAATATAGTAAATACATATTTTAATTTCCATCACTTTATTATCGTTATCAAAATATAAGAAAATGAAACTTTAATTCAAACTCATGAAATTGTAAGCTTCGATCATCACGTATTTTAGACGAAAACATTGAACGTAACTGGATATCTCAGTTGAACTTTACAAATATTTTCAAAAAACACTAAGAATTACATGTGAAGCAGATTTGAATAAATCTTTTGAACATGTGTTGAGGCTGCGAAATATTGGAACAACATTTTTGAAGAGATTGGGCCAAGGATTCTGTTAATCGTTCTTTTTGCGCTCTGGTCATAAGGTAAGAGTATGAAAACGACAAATATTAAGACTGTTACCTTAACTCTGAGTAAGGATCATTGAGTATTGAAGAAAATATCGATTATCTGTGTTTGGGCGAAAATAAATAGTTTCCCCCATCTGATTGTATTTTTATCACTCTCGTGTTTAATGAAATTCGCACGGAATTTACGTGTTAACACTGTTTTATGGGGAATCTATCGTCATGTGGCTTTAAAATGCGATACCAACTTTACGTAGTAAGACCTTCAATACAGCCTTTGCTGCAGTCAATACGCGCGTATTTTTGACTCTGGCGAAGCGATCTGCCACGAGACCACTCAGCTGCAGAATTTCAAGCAATATGCTTCCATCACGTCTTAACTGAAAAAAATCGGATTCTGAGAAATTGTGACAATGGACAGCGCTGCCTACGCTGGTTGGTCTTGGTGACTGGTTTGTGGCGCGCTCTCAGGGCAGTTCAAAGAGCTTCATGAGAAAAATAAAATTATTTTTCTTTGAATGGTAATCGGCGGGTTTTTGAGGGGGGAAATGAATTTTGTACCCGGTACGTTTGAAATGTACGCTCTTTGCTATTAATTCGCCCCAAATATTTGTTATAAATGATTGCATTTGCAATAAGGCCCCAAATTTTAAATTAATTTGGCCACCTATGTGCTAATAACATGTAACACCAATTAATAAAACTTCACTGTTCTAAAAAAAAGTGTGGAATAGAAAACAAAAATAATATTATTAGCGAGATCCCAATAATAATGTTCTTGAAACATTTATTTCACTTTGTATTTTTAGGAACCATTTTTAAAAATATTGTTTTGACTGATCCCCAAAGAAATCACAAGCAAAACAGATAAACGCATATATTACAATGCAAACACGCAGTCTTATTTTCTAAATATGCATCAGGTTTAAATTTTCTCATTTGACATGACCTTCTTGACTGATGAAAATGTGCATAATAACGGCGTGGAGATATTTGTTTAATGAAAAACTACAATAATACACCAAAATGAACTTTAAGTCATATTAAACCTTGCAATTAGCACTATCGTGCCTGGTTTTACTGCCTTCCCCCATTTTCTGGCCAGCTGCGATCTATTGTCGCCCAAAATACTTTTTTATTTTTGACATTTTCTCAACTTTTCAGTTTCCTAAGAGTAGAACTGAAATATTACTTCAAAAAGATTAAAGAAGAGTGAAACCTCAAACTAAATACAAATTTCCATTGAAAAATTTGAAGCTGTTTGTAAGAAAGTGGCAAATAATCATTTCTGTACATGCGAAATTGGAAACTCTTTTTACATGAATCTATTGAGATTTCGAAAAACTTAATTTAAAGTCATTTGAAGCACTACCACTCACAAAGCCATAATATATACAAATCGATCGAAAATTGCATATTAACGTTTTGAGATACATTTAAAAAATTAGACTGGTGTAATTTTTGAAAAAAACAAACAAAACAATTCACCAAAATAAACTTTACTTCATATTAAACAGAGAATTTACCACTATCCATTGGAAATGTTTGAAGAAAAAATTTGGAGCAATTTATGAGAAAATGGCATTTAAGTGTTTCTGAAAATTCATAATTTTGAGCTCCTTTTCACAGAAAACTGTTGAGATTTTGAAAAACCTCATTTGACTTTATTTAAAGCGCATGTACTTATAAATAAAATAATGTGAAGAAATCTTCCTTAATGCAAATATTACCGACGTGAGAGTCAAGTGAAAAAATTAAGTGTTATTTTGTGTTAAAAGAAAATAATATAGCAATGTGACCGTATGGGGTACATTTGGCAGTACACCTACCAAATATTTAAAGAAAAAATTTGTAGCCGTTTTTGAGAAAATATTTATTTCTTTTTACCTAGGGCTTTATCCAGCCGACAGCCGGTTACCCTTTACGCCCCGATGGAACGCATATTCGACCATACACTAGACGCCAACACACTTGCGGGCTCCTCTGATCTGGGGTCAGCAGAACGCGAGGCCCTCCGCGACAACACATACATACAAAGTCAAGGGACAAACAACCATGCCCAAGGCGGGAATCGAACCCGCGACCCTTCGGACCGAAGCGCTGAGTCGGTACTCACTCTTCGGCCATCCAGGCCATCCTTCGGCCATCCAGGTCGGCAAATTTTTTTTTAATTTTTAAAATTGCAAATATTGCTCGCACTGTAGCACGAAAACTACTAAAATAAACAAAAAAATTTGGATGACCTTAATGAAAGAACTATGTACGGAGAACGAATTTCATTTGAAGGAAAAGTCTCTATCTTCAATATTGTTCTTGTGAGGCGTTGCCGAAAAAATGCATACTTTTACAATTTCCTGATATTTCACGCAATATTGCGCGAAAAATGCTAAAAGTTAAAAAACTATACATGAACTTATTGAAAGATATAATATAGAAAACAAATTTTATTTCAAGGAAAATCCCTATCTTCAAGATAGAGACTCTCCAATCTCGTAGGAAGATGCCGAAAAAAATTCATACTTTTGGCATTTTCGAAAATTCAGAGTTAACAGTGAAAATCTTATCTATGTCACCTTTACAAGTGTATTTTACATGATTCTTAAAAGGAATTTTTAAAAAATTGAAGCCTTTCTGAGAAAACTGAAAATGTCCGTGGTGTTAACTATGTTAACTAAAACTGTTGACTACCCTTAAAAATTAATGAATGTTTTTCAAAATATAAGCTTCGACTAATGCCAGATGGACAGAGGATTTTTCAATTTGGAAAAAAAATCCTATACATAGTTTAGACGCTAGTGTTGTTCACATACACCGGGCAGACGCACGGACATACGGACGGACAGACACACGGACGGACAGGCACACGGACGGATGGACCGACGGACCGACGGACGGACGGACGGACGGACGGACGGACGGACGGACGGACGGACGGACGGACGGACGGACGGACGAACGAACGAACACAGAGACGGACACATAAACGTTTTGAAAAAAACACTTTTTCGGCATAAGGGAACCCCAAAACGTGTATTTCTATTAAAATCCCAAAAATCGATTTTACTCAGCTTTACATAACTTTCTCTATATTACGTATGTTATTCCGTATAAATGGGAAAGTAAAAAAAGATAAATGAGCAAGAAAAATATTATGAAGAAATAAAAGGAGAAAATTAAGAAGAAAGAAAAGATATAAGAGGACGAGGAGGAAACGGAAACGCTTTTTAATTAAGTACAATGTGTTCAGTATTTACTTGTCGATTTAACTTTGCACATTATTTCAACATTCTTATGAATCACTGATAACAGCAGGAACTCTACAGCTGGTAGGTATTAGGCAAAGGTAAACCAAAACTTCAATTTTTTAGGATTGGAAAGTAGTCTGACGAAAAAATTAGCGGCAAGGAATTGTTATTGAGAGATCAATGAAATATGTTTTTATTGCCTCTTCCGACTGAAAGATGAAAATCTGAGACCTACTGACGCTGCCATACTATATAAATTAATCTATAGTGCTCTGAGGAGCAGATAAGGACCATTTAAAAATACTTTCAGGAAAGTTGTTTTTAATAGCCCTTCCTTCCCTTTTTGTGACTTGTAACACAAACAACTATATGAGATGAGCGTTCTACCTCAAACCTCTTTCACAGTTTTTTGAGTACACAAAAGTAACTTCGTTTAAAATTGGTTAAAATTTCACCTCCCCCCCCCCACGGATTTAATATAATACTAAGTTTGCCGCACAGGACCACCTCTAAAATCTGTGTCAAATTCTGACGCTGCTCGCGGAGAGTTCTCGTGGTCGGCTGGTCTAATCGGTTTCTTCGATCAACAACAGGTGATTGCAGGGGCAGTGCCTTAACAAACAGTTTATGGACAACATGCAATATTTCCTTCCTCTACCTTGTCGTATCCTCACTCCTTATTCCCACACATATGTATTGTTCGAACACGCATGTCGGAAGATCAGTCAAAAGCTTAGGACGTGTCCTGGCTCTCAAAATTCACCACTGTACGCAATTCGCAGTTGCGAAAGTTGAAAGATTGTAAATTGTAAAATGAAAAGCATGAGCGACACGCGAGTGAGCAGTGAGCAGTGAGCAGTCAGTAGTGAGCAGTGAGGTGGAGGTGGTGCTCAAAAATGACCTTGGCGTCCAGGAAATCTCCCCACAATGCGAACGGAGTCAGTCCGACCCTTCCGCTCGCTCCGCCTGCTTCGGTCGTTCCCGCTGAGCTACGAGCGCCTCCCGCGGCGCCACCGGGTACTACGCTGCCGCTCGTAAACCGTGCGCGCGGTCTCTCGGCAGAGGGAAATGCGCAGCCAAAAGGAAGAGAGAGAGAATGAATCTCGGAAAGAGATTTTATACACACCGATCCAACGCACATGCTTGCACAGCATCAAATACATCAAGTTTGGACTTCCTTTGTCTTTCTCGTGATGTAAAGTGTTAAATCTGGAAACCTGCAGTCAAAACTCTTTTCAAATACTCTAGTTTTAGTAAGATTCTGTTTAAAGTGATATTTTTCTCGAAATTTTGTTGCAGTTTTCGTACATCCGTCGGATTTTGACTTGAGGAAAATTATCCTTACCAAACTCGTTCGCCAGTTTGCCCGTGTGACTCTTTCGCCCCATTCCACTGAGTATCTGAGTTCGTAACTCAGACTGCATCCGGCGTCTTCATCCATAACATGAGATTCCCTCTCCGCGCTTTCTTTACCCTATTCCATGCGTCATCATGAATCTTGAATAAGAGTAAAAGTTTAAAAAATGTTTCCGAGAAGACCTTTAGTGCGTTATTTTGTTTTTGTTTTTCAGATATTGTAGTTGAACTATCAGATATTGTAGTTAAATAAATCAGAAAATAAATGTTCTGCAGAAGAATTTTATCATTAGTGTGAATATTAATTTCCTTTGGGTTACTCTGGATTTAACTGAAGAAGAATTTCCAATTTGCGAAAACTATCTGAATAGACTTCTAAAAATGTTCTGACATAACTCCTAGCAAAACAATATTAGTACGAATTGTTTAAATTAAGGTTGAGATATTATATCACAAATTTGTAAGAAAAAAGTAGTGCTACAGAATGGCACATTCTTTCTCGTACTAGATAAATTTCTAATTTTATTTTCACGCTATGGAGTAGAGAAAATGTTAAGTATTTCTGTGGGAGAAAATAGAGAACGTTCGTCAGAAAATCTCTTATTACAGAGCCCTGGTAACGCAAAGGTAAATAAATACAGGTGCTAAATTTAGAAAAAAATAAAATATCACTTGGTGTAGCCAGAATCCATATTTTGTGAGTCCGTGATACCGAAACATCGAATGGCGGCGAAACGAATGTCTTTCCGTATTTAAAGAACGCTATCGGCTCACCCGTTTGCCGATTTGCTCCAAAATTGATATTCCCCAATCCATATGACTAATGTCCCAGCCCCTTGAATTTGAAACTGACATTTGATTTTGGGTGATTCACGTGAAGCCCCTAGGACATTTTCCAAATTTTCAAAAAAATTACTCGACCGTTTTTGTTTAAATTTTGTGTTGGATAATGTGAATCACGTTTAAGAGAATAGTTCAGGTCTCATGTTCGTTAAAAACCCTAATTTTTCGAAAATTGTAAAAGTTCAAAATTATTTTAGTCCTTCTACCTCTCAAATACTGAAGATAGAGATATTTCCCTTAATGGAATATGTTCCTTAAACACAGATTTTTAAATAAGATTTTCTATAATTTTTTTAAAATTTGAGTACTTTTCGCGTAATTTTGCGTGGAAATGCGAACGAGAAGGTACGTGCTGTTTTAGCACCACTAGTCTTTAGCCTGGGCTGATTTTTGAATTGTTGCCCATCTTCTTCCGAGATACGTTCTATCGCCGCCCAAACTAGTTTTTTTCATACTTTCCCATCACTCACTTCATCACTTTATTAGAACATCACACTTCACTCACTTCATTGGAAACAGTTTGCAGCAATTATCTCAAAAATACATACAAATTTAAATGCCTAGTAATGTAAATGTTAACGGCGTGAAACATATTTAAAAAATATGTTGTAACATACGTGATATTATTTCATGTAAATCAGATCATTTAGCCCTATCCATTCAAAAATTTTGTTTAAAAATTTGGAGCCGTTTTCGAGAAAATGGCTTTTTAGCTTACTTGAAAATTCGGAATTTCGATTGAGATTTTTCGAGAAACTTGTATTAGACATCATTTGAAGCACATGTACTAAAAAGTACAATAATGTATAGAAATCAATACTAATGTAACATTAACGACGTGAGAAGTTCGTAAAAACATTTTTGTAGTTTTTGAGAAAAAAAGAATAGATCGAAATAGCTTCTATGTTATAGTACATTTAGCACTATCCCTGCCAAACGTTTAAAGAAATAAATTGGAGTCATTTTGGAAAAATTATCGTTTGTGTTGTTATTTATTATTGCGCACAAAATTGCGCGAAAAAATATTAATGTTTTCAAAAACATAGACACGTTAATGAAAGCACTTATTTTTGAAAATAAATTTCGTTTAAAACGAAAATAAATTTCGTTATGCTTAATATTGTAGTTGAAGGAAGACGCAAGAACAAATTCAAAATTTTGTAATTTTCGATAATTCAGAGTAGCATTGAAAATAGGACCTAAACCACCTTTATAAATGCATTTCACAGCATTCTTACCAGAAATTTAAAGAAACAAGTTTCAGCCCTTCTTCAAGAAAAGAAATTGAAAATGTCTCAGGAGTTTCATGTATAGTACCCTCCAAAATTAAAGAATGTTATTGAAAATCACAAAGTTTCGAGTGAGGCCACATCGACCGGTGAGTATTCAGTTTGAAAACAATCCTACTCATAGTTTAAGTGTTGGTGTTGCTCCCAGACGACAGACGGATGGACGGACTTTTCAAAAGAAAAGAAAGAAAAAAACACCTCTCGTTCGGTAATTTTCAAGCTATCCTTTATAAAAACATACTGAGTAGTTAATATACGATAAACAAAAAATGGCATCATATCTCCTAATAAATATTGTAAGTTGTTCAGGTTTTCACACTTGATTTTCAATGTTTGCACTCCTTATCCATGAACCTATTCATGAGCTAGAACATCTGTCCTTTGAAGCCCCAAACATAAAATATTTGTTTTTTTAGACCTACCATTGGGAACATCATGTGTATATATATATAATGTGTTAATTGATGCTGAAAATTATTGGCGTGTAAATCGCACAAGGGAAGAAAAGGATTAAGGCCAAAAAGAAGGAGAAGAAGAACGAAGTAGTCAACAATCAGAGATACATGAATTTCAGTTTAATCAGTCTTATTTATTTTGTAAATGAGCGTTGTAGCAAAAACAAAATCTTTATTGTTGGGCTGGTGATATAATGTTCAGTCGACGTAATGTTATATAATAAAGTAGGTATTATTCATTTATGCTATTATGTTATTTGTAACGTATTTAATGGAAACATCGAATGATTTTCATTACTATAGAACATAGTAATAAAATTTGTGCATATGGTGTCATGCGCGTTTGGGTGCTGAAACCCCATGAGCTCCTCCCCAATAAATGCACCACTGGTTCAAATATGTCTTTTTTTAATTTATGGGAACACAAATAGAAAATTTGTTTACAGTAATGCACATCGTGTTTTGAATATTGAGTACAACAAGAATAAAAGTTTAAAGGCTTCTCTTTATTCTTTTAGGACTATGATTTTGTTTGGAGTCTTTCCGAAGCAATATTTGGATTCCTCACATAGCAATACACCTACCGTCCTGCGTCTGATTGCTTCAACGCAGGAGGCGCAACATTTTCTGTCCTCGCTCGCGCTCTCATTTTAGGGACGCTCTTTCTGTTGCAGCCGAGAGGAAGTTTGGTGGTCTCAGAAGCCGTAGTTCGGCAAACTTTTATTCATTTAACGTTCAAACTTTCTCCTTCAGCGGTCTGCTTTTATAGCGGTAGATTACTTCTTAAAAGCGATTCGGAGTAGCTAATGTGAACATTCAGACAACCAATGAATCGTGATAAAATGCCACTTACATTGTCCCCGAGTGCTCATTACATTACTTGGAATCCACAAACAATAGAATTGCTCACAGAAATATTGAAGTAAGAGAAAATAAATCTGTAATTTTTCGATTCAAGGGAAATTTGGTAAGTAAAAATGATGCGCTTGTCAGGATTAAACAGAATGAAAGAACGATAGGATGACGTGAAAAAACAGAATGAAATAAATCGTAAATAGTCTATAGAAAACAGAGAATCAATGGGATGATTAACGTTTATCTTACGGGAATCTCGGAATTAAGTCGTTTAATCTTAAAGAAACAATTGTTAACGCCGCAAGATAGCTTTAGTAAAACTGCTTGGGAGAGCAATAGAATGACGGATGGGTTGCTCGCAAAGCGTGGCTACCCACTTCCTAGCTTGCCACTAGGGAAAATGCTGAAAAACAATTATTCGAGAACTATTAGTTCATCTCTGCGTGATAAATATTGATGCTGGAAGAAACTTGTCAATTTTACCTTGTTGTCAATGTTTCCTTAGACGAACAGAAGATTGTTTTCTGTTATAATCCATGCGACATACCATTTCAGCTTGCTCTTACGCTCAAAACACTCACTGCTACCACTAGTCAAATACAATTTCTTCAAAGCCGTCCAGATGTGAATTACCACGCCTTTTTACTGACGAGACGATCTTTTGGGTATACACACGGCTGCAAGATTCTTCAACAACCCCCAACAATACAATCATAAAGTCGTTGTATTCTTCGAAATTTCGATAATGAGAATGTTTTTGAGAGCTAAAACGTCTTAGCTGAGGTCGCAATACCAACCCTACATAATTAAATTAATAGTCGGTAGCATATATACGTGCATCTTAACAGTGTTTTACTTGCGCGAGGGGAGTCAAGTAACCGCCAAACTGTGTTCGGCCACTATCCTTTTAAATCATGCTATTCTATCGCGCCTTCATTTGGAGGACTTTTAACTTTGAAGTGTTGATACTTCACAGTGTCTCCGGTACCTGGAGCGGCCTACCGGGCTTCTGCGAACACTCTTCAACTGTTTTTGGAAAAAAATATTAAAGTCCCACGTGGGACGTTTAAAAATGCATGCTCTTTGCTGTTAAATAGCGACAAGGAATTGTTATAATGATAGGTTTCCATGTACGGCGCCAAATTTGAATGAATTTTGGCCGCCGATGTGCTAACAACAATGAATAAATGATAAATCCCAGAAGGAAAAAATGAAAAGCTAACAAAACAAACTAGAGATCAATTATATTAACAGAATAAAAGAGAGACGAAGTAATTAATTACAATGATCAAATAATGTAAAAAAGTAAAAAGAGAAAGGAAAGAACCCTGAGACAAGTATTGAATGAATACTTCATCGGTATACAAATGATAATCAATGTGCTTTAATAAAAACAAAAGCAGAGCAGTAATAATGGTTTTGTCATTGTTGTTCTCGAAGAAAACAATTATAACGATCATAAACAAATATAAAATATCATGAAGAAAAAAACAAGAAAAGTCAAGAGAGTATCATCATTATCATCATCGGGCTTACCGATGTCACTCATTATAATATGCCAGCGTCCCCCGCCTTGAGTTTTTACACTGATCGTTGACCGCCTGGAGCACATGCATCAACCTTCTGCCCCCTCACACCGCTGAGGGTCAAAGAAACATCGGAACTCTGAACATACACACACAGCCTGTGACTCACGAGCACTCAGCGACACTTAGGGCTGATTAGAGTTGGGGAAGAAAGGTGGCGCGCACATCATGGTCCGTAGTCCCAATGCGATTGCTGAATTCCACCTGTGCGCAACTCCCAGCACCATCCTACATATTTCTAACCTGGATGGGGAAAGGAATGGGAAGGAAATGTTATATATGGTATTTTATGACGTGATACAGGGTCGTTTGGAAATGCCCCAACCATGCCACTACACAGAAAGATACCGTACCCTTTCCGAAAAATTGCCGCTGAAAAATTCCGCTACCTTCGCAACCGCGCTGACAAACTTGGACACACC
Source organism: Teleogryllus occipitalis (assembly GCA_011170035.1). NCBI lineage: Eukaryota > Metazoa > Arthropoda > Insecta > Orthoptera > Gryllidae > Teleogryllus > Teleogryllus occipitalis. The sequence goes on from BLKR01015645.1 coordinate 19,610, forward strand.
GCTGCGCTGCCCGGGGGAGGAGCGCGTTGACCAATCGCTAGCAGGTAGAACCACAGTTGTTTCTGATTGGTGCAACATTTCAAAGGGTAGAAAGGACGCAGTCTCAGGGGCGGGGCCAAGTTTGTTTACGTATGAAGCGGAAATATCGTCATATTTCCTTGCCGAAGGAGAGATTTTGCTTGCACCTACGCCGTAACGAAAGAATATTTCTGAGCAGGAGTTTTCCGTCCGAATTTCAGCAGCAATTTTTCCCGATGGGTTCTGTACAACCATACCTACCCGGTTTCGAATCCGTGGCCCGCTGAATCAAAATTGCATTTCTCTCGTATCTTATGGACCTTAGTCACCGATCTGACGAATACGTCAAGATTAATAGCGATGAAAAGAATCAATACTAATAAAGCAGACGAGGAATGAATAGTGGAAGAACTTGGAAGAGCGGAATAGTGGAAGTAGAGTAACGAAAGGGGAGAAGTGATTACTAAAAAAAGTAGAGGGAGAGAAGAATCATGTGAATCAAGTGATCGGCTTGCGGGTTTTCCGCATTAATGAATCTCTACGTACCCCGCCAGTGGAGCACTGCCTAAGCTTGAAATACTCTCTAAGATCCCGTCCTGTAGTGTAATGCATGTAAGTGTAAATGTGTTCGTAAGGGGTGAGCATAGAACAATGAAGACGAAGGAAAGATTTCACGCGATCCGTGGCCCGTTTGTTGGGGCTCCGTGCGGGCATTTACTTGACGTTGATCAGCGAAACCACGGAAAACTACGGATCAAAGCAGCCGACCGCTAAAATTCTCCTCCAAACAGCGACTGCATTCGACCTAGCTATGTAGCTAGTGTCACAAATACTACCAGCGTTGAGACTCGAACCCTAAGGCCTCTCCGTCAGAGGCACTGCGTGACATCAGGTCCATGAATCATCTTGTTCCTCGTGGAAGGAGTAGAGCCGGGAGCGTGGGTGGATTAATTCTCTGAGTGATGATTCCGCGCGCGGCGACTGCTCTGCTCATTAGTCCCATTCGTTTTGAGAATGTTTTACACCGGAAGATGGCGGTGTTCCTCCTCCACTGGATTGTGAGATTAGTGGCCGCTCTGTGCGTTTGATTGCAGAGATTACCCCTCCTGGAATTTCCCCACAGGGGGGCACCAACCCAGCCAGCACAAGCCTGAGGCCGGTGCATTTTTGTTGGTAATACCCAACACATCAATACTAGTTCGTTTACTGTTGTAAATAAGTTTTTTTATTATACGGGAGCAATAATTGCTGTTGCTAACTACGCATTATTGGTAGCGTAATCTTTCGCGCTTTCTCTCTCTTTAAAAACTTAATTCACAAAAAATCCAAAAATATTGCATCCGAACACATCCCACAGGTTATGGTTAAATTTTGTTGCTTCAATTTCCCAAAATTATAAAAAATATTCTTGATCAGTCATACTCTGGGTGAGATCACTTTGATTCATCACAATTTTGTTAGATGTTACCAAAATTTCTGTTTTTATTAACAATGATTCTTTGAAAGCTGACCACTAGATTTACATTGTTGAGTGCTGAGTCTTATTTGGAACTGTCTATTCCTAATGGAAAGTTCTACCTTCCTTTTTTTTTAGAGATTCTTCCAGAGCGTTCTCTAAATAGTTGTTATTGTTTCTAGAACCCATCTTCCTTTTATTCTCCTTCTCGTCGTCTCCTGTATTATTTCAGTAGTATATCTTTTGCGGCTCTCACACGCAACCAATTATTACAAAAGAGGTCTCTAAAGAAAGAAAAGTTCGCGGAGACGTGGCGATTTGCGCTTTCACTTTAAAATATGAAGGATTAGTTGAAATAAACGCATCTAAATGGTCATGTTTAAATGGCAATCCGCAAAACTCAGGCAGCGTTGTTAAAATCTATTTAGTTAAATACCTCCTAAACAAAGATATCCATGACCTTAAAATCTGGAATTTTGAGGTCTTTGGCTTCAAGACACGTTCCTCGCATCGTAATATATAGGATTAGAGTTTGTTGGACATTCTATTCTATTTTGTTGGTTCGGCGCTTCTCGATACTACCCCACGTGTTCAGAGATGTGAGAATCTGGAACCACATATGAAGTTAAATTAATTACTGATATTCGAGGCGATTGAATTGAACGATCTCAGTTCAGTAATGAAGTTAAATAATATTCCAAAGAGTAGGATTGGAATTGCATGATCATGTATTTTAGCCTGGACAATTGTATGTAGCTTTCTTAAGAGTAAAATCTTTTCTAATATTTTTGTGACTATCAAGAAAAGCAAAAATCTGTCAAGAAATATTGTCTAATTACTTCAAATGTTGTTACTAAGGAACTGCTGTGAATTTCTCCAAACATTTGTTTCAAACGTCAATTTTATTGTTTGTTATTTTTATTTGATATTCTATAAGTACATTGAAAACAACTAAATATTTTTCATTAAGAATTTTCCCTCTTAATGTGAAAATGGAAGGATAGAGAAGAGGGTGCAGTTTAATATGGGAGAGTTATCGCACGGGTACGCTCGTTTCATTCTAAAGTAGCTCTAGAACGAGAACTGATCATTTTCACCCCATTACATTATAACCAAAATTCCTGACTAAGAACGAGTTTTTAAAAAAGGTGTTCTTCTCAGTATCTGTAGATAAAAGATAACTTCATATAATATCACCATTAAGATAGACATTTTAATAATATATTTGCTCTCCTCGCATTTTTGGTGCATTTAAAAAAGGCATTAAACAATCGCTGTTAATAAAAATGTTTGTTAATCTATCATAGATGCCATATATATATATATATATATATATATATATATATATATATATATATATATATATATGAGATGTAAATTAACAGAGGTTTACAGCTCATTTTTAATAAATTATTATTGTTAGGAGTTACTGTTATTGCTGTACAGCTTTGCGTGTGAATTTATTTTAGCACGTGCTAGGAATTTTATTATTAAGCTTTTGCTTGTAGAGTTGGAATTTAGTGGTTTTTATAGAAGAATGGTAGATTAAAGTGTTGTAAAAAAGAGTATAATGATTGGAGTCTTATGTCATTGTAAATGGGAATTGCAGAGAAATGAGGGAGCGTTAGGATTTTTGTCAGTAATATATAGTAACGTTGGGAGAATTTTGAATTATTATTTAAAGACTCCAGGTTGCCTCTCTATAGATTTTAGAATTATTCTCCATTTGGTAAATTATTCCAAGTCAGTTATTTTTAGCGAGATCAATATAAATACAGTTCCAAATCAGGATATCGCATTTATCGTTAAAAATGTATGCAAATGATAAAACAATAATTATCAGAATGCATACCAATGCGATGAATTAACCGGTTATCAATTAATGACCTGCGATGTATTCAATGCATAGCAAATTTAGTAAGGTGCAAGTTCACATCGTGTCAATCTAATTTCTATAATTTAATTTACGAATCAGCTTACGGCTTTCAATGGCATTAGTTTATCGAGCAACTATAATGATAGGCGAAACATGCGCCTATTGAAAATGTTGTTAGTAATTAATTTACATTTGTTGTAGGTTATATAAATGTGTATTGTGATCTAAAAGTGTTACCATACTTTTCAAAACATTTTCATTCTCTATATAGACATAATGTAAAATTCAAAACCAAAGTTATGACCGAATCCATTCAGGAACCCCTGCCAGTTGAAAGGCTGCCACACAAAACTAAAGAGTGCAAAAATTGCCAAACCTGTGGGAAAATTTTGGGGAACCATTGACAGTCTGTAGATTTACCTTTTAACAACGATTTATTGAAATGGTATTGAAAAGGAAAATAGCAAACCCATTATCACCATCATAAACATAACAACAAACCCTTAGAATTTCTTGAAACACCGTGGAAACACTACTTGGTAATGCCCTTCAACATTTTAATAATTAATCCAAAATAATTTAAATGGCGTTTGAAATAACCACGTAACCAGCAAGTACAACCATTGCAATGGTCATAGATACCTTGGAGTATAGTTTAACTACATTCAACTGTGGGCACATTTTTGAAACAAACCAAATCAATCGAAATAATATATAATTTACAATAGAAAAAGCAATCACTTCATTAAAAAATATTTCACATACATTTATTTAAGTAGTACTATTCCTGTTGAGGGCGCTCGTATGCGTTTGTATGCAACATCAAGAAGATGGAACGTATATGCTTATTTTGGAAGGAAAATGCGTGGGTAAATTTGCTTTGGTAAGAAACTCACCGTTGCTTTACGTAAATCGCATAGGTGAGCGCTTTGAGTGAGTCATTCTTTGCTTATTTTGTGTCTCTCGGCGTCCGCAGAACATGCGAGAACGGCGGCAAGTGAAAAGTCCCCATCCATCGATCTGCAAAAAACGCATAGTTTCCAACGCATTTGGTGCCAAAAAACTTCGTTACCGAATGGTTTGTTAGGGGAAAAAATCAACAACTCGAATTTAGAGAGTTTAATCAAGGCTAGCTTACAGTGATGTTATTTCCGAGATAATGAAACGTAATATAATACGCAATTGTGGCTGACATGGCCTAAAAGAAAAAAATTGAAATTTCAGAGGAAATGGAGAAAGTAACTGCGAAATATCTTTGTGGTTTCACGACGTACCAGGCATAGACCGCGCGGAGCGATCTCTGCACGCGGGTGGCTTCGTCTGCGCGGGGCAACGACGTGCCCCTCTCTCCTCTCTCTTAGGGAAACTAATAAAAACTTCGAATCTGCTTCCACTCCTCCAAAGACAACGAATCAAGCTCTTTCGTATACATGCATATTGACACTGGATGTATTAGTAGCTCTATCGAAATGAAAATCATAACAAAGTACAACAAATCACTCAGCTTGAAAATGGCGTCAAGGGGGGTTTGTCTAGTTTCAATATTGCTCGTCTCTTGGACATGGTTGTCTATGTACGTCAATTGAACAGTGAGGTGGGTGACCCAGTCTTGAAATCCACACTTGATACACTGAAGAACCATGAATTAAATTTCTATAATAAATATGTATAGGATTCTTGAAGATATTTGCGGAAAACACAAACTCCCGAGAATTCACATGATTTCGCAATATTTATGAACAATATTAAAAAATGCTCAACAAAAATAAGTTGCTCAGGAGAATTGATGTCATTGCTGTACTCTGGGAGGTTCTAGGGTTCGAATACCCACAGCAGCAGGATTTTCGACACTAGGATAGCTAGGACGAATTCAGTCTCTGTACGGAGTTGAATTCTAGTGGCTGGCAGCTCTGATAGATAGTATTTCGTGGTTTCTCCGATCAGTACCAGCCCAATGCCGAAGATTAACTAAGAACCCTAACAAACGGGCCACGGACTGCGCTCATTCTTACCTTCTTTATCTTTGTCCTATCGTAAAGAGAGGAGGAAACGTGGTGTAAGTCAAATTTTGGAAGACTTGAGTTAGATTCACTTCCATCGAGGATCATATTGTTCCATCGAGACCAAAAAAGTTGTGCCAAACTTCAATATTTCTTCCATTTTTTTCATCACATTACAATTGCAGACAAAAATGATGCATGTCAATGAATGTAAGTCATGTCTGTTCGAAAGTGGTGTATGTCAACAAACTAATTAATAAGCAATGTTTCAGTCCAAAATATCTGTAGTAAGTTACATAAATATCTCCTTAACGCTTTAGGTAATTTATTTCTAAGCATTATCATTTTACAGTGTTTTTAGTTTACAAGTCATTTTCCGGACATTGTTTTTTGACTTACTCCACTTTTTCCCTCAACGGCTCATATGTGAGGAGGCCAGTCGGGCATTAGAGCTTCACGCGGCTGCCCTGCTGGAGGGAGATACTAGTTGGGGAAAACCCCGCAAGCTGACGGGTAGGTCGGTACTCGCTTTCACCACTCTGCGAGGGAAGATAACCGCCTCCTCTCGCGATAAAACAAGCATTACACTTACGGGACTAATTTATTTGACGCCTCCGGAAACACTAATCAATCATTTAAGATAAATGTTTAATGATTGATTTATACTTTGGGCCCCTCAAATGCTATGGTCATTGTTCCGTTAGTATATCAACAGTTTTATCCTCAAAGGTGGTAGTGGTCCTCTGCCGCTGGATAATGTGATCCAGCGCCAACCTAGCCGGGCAAGTTTTAAACTCCTCGCTAGACTCCCGATAGATATGGTAAAGTAGTGTGTGTAAGCAAATGAGAGGATATAACAATAAAGAGGACGTAAAGATCACGCGCGGTTCGCGACTCGTTTGTTTCAGTACTATTCCACTGCTTACCCCAAAATTTACACCTAGTCAACTTCATACTCTGGTCATCTCCATATCTGGCATCCCAAGTCAAATTTTCCAAAATAGATTGATTTTGGAGGTGCCTGAAGAAGATTTTCTTACCCAAATTAGTTTGTAGTTTAATTTTAGGTTAATTAGAGTGTAAGCCTTGACTACATATGTAAAGTGCATTATGTACTGATCTATGTATGCTATGTAAAAAAAACAAATAAAAAACTATTCCGCCATTCGTCTAGTGCTAATTAGAGAAACCACGGCTACCGATCAGAGCAGCCGGACCCTACAATTTTCCCCCAAACAGCAGCTGAAATCGACGCAACTACACAACTAGTCTCGAAAATTTGTTACTATCGGGGCTCGAACCCTAGACCTGGTCAGAGTCGCTGCAGAGAGAGCGGAAATGCTGGGTCTGAGCAAAACTGAGTCGTTCATCTGAGATCATACTCTATTTTAGTTGAAGTCATTAAAACCTTGGCGCAGTACGTCAGAAAATGAGTCTGCCTCAATATCCAGTGAACGATCCGCCTCCGGCGTAGCGTACACGCAATAGCCTAGCATGGGCAGGCTGACTGATGGGAAGTGCTCTCGGGCACGCCGAAGGTTTAAACCACGCACATTGAAGCTACGGAATACCTTCGTTCCCGGGTTCTCGTCTATCATTTTCCGCATTCATTCGCCGATCTCGCGCCCGCAGCCAATATCTCTGCGGGTGCACGTAAACCTGCATGAACCATTAATTAGTTTCCCCTTGTTAAGCTGGTACTAGCGCTGTTGCAATGGCTTCCTCGAAATAAAGCAGTTGAGGGCGCCGTCCTCGACTGCGATTACTCGCTGGAACTTAACCTCTTCTAGGCCATCACTGTACAATTGAATTTGCATTGTCCAGGCGATGAAGTACAATTTTTTACTTTCTCGTTACCGCGGAAGAGAGAAAGTTATGCAATGCTGCGCCAAAAAACAACGAATGTTTGGTGGAAAACTGTTATTACAGGGCCCTGGCAACGAGAAAGTGGATAAATCCAGACGATAAATTTAAAAAACAATCCTCTAACACGTGGTGTAGCCAGAATCCACGTCTTGTGGGTCCTTGATAATGAACTAGTGGTTCTACAGAATGGCACAGACTTTCTCGTACTTAGTGTCGTACTCGTAATTAGTTTCCTAATTTGTTTCGTCTGGTTTTCGGTTTTGTCCTCATCTCTCCCCCCTGCTGGTTCCTATTGGCCTCAGAAATTATTTCTCGCAATTTATTAATTTTTCGGGCCACTCGTTGCAGAATATAACTTGTGGTGCTACAACAAAACATCTTTTGCGCTTAATTTATAACTCGTGTTAATTTCGAAAATTAGAAAGTTCAACGAAAATGGACTGTTTTTAAGTGTCATTTGCTCTATCCGAGGAAAAAATTAAAAGAAAATTTTGGAGCGGGTTTTGAGACAAAAATTTAAATTTGCCTTTACTTTAAGTATTACTTCATGCATTTTAAAGCAGAGAAATCAATAAGTAATAACTATAGTCTAACTAAAAATGATGAATGCAAAATATAGCTGTGAAATTTCAATTTATCTTCTCAACTACTTACTTACGTAGTAGGAGTAATGGT
>BLKR01015645.1:32500-58958 GCA_011170035.1 Teleogryllus occipitalis
GAACGGAATACATTTCTTTTCCTGCCTAATAGTGTTTTGTGACAAATACCTGGGCATCGCGGACTATTTCAGCTAATCATTTAACAATTCTGGATAGATCATGGTCTGAGCTTCATCGTTGACACAAAGGTTCTAGTGTTCTAGTCCTGACGGTCGCGAATTTTTGACACTAGCTGTATGGCTGGGTCGAATTTAGTCGCTGTTTGGAGAAGAATTCTAGCGATCGGCTGCTTAGATCGGTGAATTTCCGTGATTTCTCTGAACAATACCAGGAGAATTCTAGACCCCAAACCACGCGTGATCTATCCCCCCTCATCCTTGTCTTTTTCTCTACCCTCACACACTCTACATTTACTCACACTACTCCCACATATGACACCAATAGAGCTTGTGGTGGCTGGCGCGTTGCTCCTCTGACGGAGGTACTTACACGAGACACTCCCGCAATCCAAACTAAAGGTCGGCACCTGATCTCACGTAACAACAGATGAGGAACACCGCCACCTCTAGGGGTATCAATTTCACTGCCCATACGCGACCTCTCAATCCTCTCTAGTAATTCTGGAGTTCATATTGATTCATTAAATTCTCAAATATATTTCCGGCTGAGGCTGTTCACGGTATCACTGGTGACACAGCAGTGCCGGGGGTCCTAGGTTTTGAACCCTGACGACAGGAAGGTTTTCAATTTGGCTAGTGTGAGATCAGTCGCCGTTGGCAGGATAACTCTAGCGGTCGGCTGTTATGTTCTTTAGTTTTTCATGTTTCTTTTTCAGTCAACACCAGGCGAATGCCGGAGTAGTACCCTAACAAACGAACCATGAACCGTATGCGATTGTTCCTTCCTCTTCCATGTCCTATCCTCACTCCATACTTATCCACTGACGTGCACTGAACATGTCGGAAGACCAATCTGTAGCTTATTGTCAGTTTTAAATATAGTGACTTGTGATATCATCAGCTGCACGGATTATTCAATCAGGAACTTAAATTCGACATTAATTTTATGTATCACAGCTCCCGATTGGATGACAACATAACAGCTCCATATAATTCAGTAGACGGTGACTTTTGTCAGTTTATCCCTGCTGGGGCGACGCCCCACTAGTGGGAGATACCTGGTTGGTGAAAATTCAGCAAGTCCATGTGTATGTCGGCATCAGATCTCACCATCTTGTGGGGCAAGAACACTGCCATTTGCGATGATAATAACATACACTACACTTACGAGACTAATTACTATAGCAGTTGACACGTTCGGTTGTTGGGTTGGTTAGTTGGTTAATGATTCCGGGCGCATCAACACCTTCGGTCATTAGTCCCGGAAGTGTAGTGCATGTTTTTCCCTCAGGAAATGGTGGTGATAATCTCCCGCTTGATGGCGAGATCCGGCGCCGACCTACCGCCGGCTAGCGAGGTTTCCCCCTAACCAGCAGTCTCCCACCAGCGGGCCCCGCCCCAGCCGGGGCACGTTCGGAAACACGAAGTAATCAATCAATCATATATATTCTAACGCCTAGTGCATTGCATTTTTATTCAATATATGCAAGAAAAAATTGGTTCCAGGTCTCTGAACGTTCTCGTGATCTCATCATTTATTCGAAATTGTGTTCAGCTGCTACTTTCGAGTTACCAAAAAACTGCAGGCTTTGTTTAGTGCGTATGTTTGAAGCTTTTGTAAATATTTCGCTTTATTCTTTATGATATTTTGTGTGGATATTAAAAATTTACTACTCTTGAGTTTATACTCGAGAAACGCAGAGAAAGGAACACACGCATAAAGTTGGTATGGGCACTAGAGTATGCCATATTTTTAATAATATCTTGTTCGCTCGCTGAGTTAAAACACACACACACACACACACACACACACACACACACACACACACACACACACACACACACACACACACACACACACACACACACATATATATATATATATATATATATATATATATATATATATATATCTTGAAAATGAAATCAAGTCAAATAATGTCTATTAAAAATTGAATTAATGTGAATCTGAGAGAGTAGGTACATCATCATTGCCTGATGTTCCGACACAAAACGAGCAAACAACCGCACTCCCGGATCCCTTCTGACTCAGGACGTAATCGATATCGCCGGAACAAACAGTTGAAACCGGTAGCAAGGCAGGGAGGTAGTATCACGTTGGCAAAGAACGCTCCGCCACAGATGAAGTAGCTTTCTAATGCGACCTAACAAGCCAAAGTGAGTTAGCATTTCCGACGCAACGAAATGAAGGCGCCTATCACTTGTAATATTTTGAGTCTTTCTCTAACGCTCCATCCGACTGATTTATTATTTAGTGTTTTCGGGCTCTGCTAGATGTCAATTGCTATGATCGTTAGGCCCATAAGTGTAGTGAATGTTACATCCGTAGAGGAAGCGTTGTTCTTCCCCCGCAGAATGGTGAGATCCGGTGCTGATCTACACGTCGCGTTACTGAGGTTTCCACCATCAGGTGTCTCTCCAAGCAGAGCAACCGACCCAGCCGCGAAAAGCTCTGATCTACTGAATAATCTCTTGGTATGTAGTGCTTGAGTGTCAGTAGGTATATGAAATGAAAAGAGCACGATACAATTCTAAAGAATCTGTAACAAACATTGTACCTCAGTTTCTGGATTAATGACCCCCATCTAGATTAGATGTTTCGTCCAGTTTCCCCGATCCTCGAGGAAATGCTGAGATGGCCCCTTGTTTTGCTCCTGGACATAAATGTAACTTCATTATCTGTTCACGTCTTCTAGAATTCAGTGGGAAATATAGTTATTCAAATTATCGTTCTCCTTGTGGCAGGAAGTATTATTCCTTCACCAAGGACATTATGAGTGATAAGAGCCCAAATCCACACCTGATTTACCCTTGAATAGACTTTTTACATCGGAACGAATAGCTTAAGGTAGGGATGACAGAATTATGAAAACGTGGACAAAATTCACATTTCCCTGTAGCACGCCACACACAGTTTTTAACTGTTTTGACGTAAATAAATAAAACAAGGATGAGAAAGGAAAAATTAAACGCGGTTAGGGGCCATTGTGTAATAATAATTATGATAATAATAATAATAATAATAATAATAATAATAATAATAATAATAATAATAATAATAATAATAATAATAATAATAATAATAATAATTATTATTATTATTATTATTATTATTATTATTATTATTATTATTATTATTATGTATTACTGAAAATACGCACGGTGGCAGTTATTGAAACAACAATAAGTACAAATAAAAAGGTCGAGACAGAATACATATATTTAAAAAAAACATTTGTAATACAAAAAAAAAAAAAATAAAACACGTACAAATATAAAAATAAATAAAATGTGCGCAGTCATTTATAACAATAACGGTATCTGCTTTACTTTTTGTCCGTACTTTTGTTGGCCTTTCTTTATCCTGTAAAATGTCACTGAACTCCGCTGCACATAACACTCTACTCTTGCGCTCTTGATTACTCTCAAAAGCGTATCTTGCGCGCTTATGGGAAAGGTCGCTAGCATCTCTGCAGGTAAATTGCTCCAGTCAACAAAGGTGCTATTTACAAATTCGAATTTTTCTAAATCCGTCTTCTGCATTTCATGATGCGAGAGTCCCCATACTTCAATAACATGGCATTTCAAGTCTTTCGCTGAAAGGTTTCCATGCAGGTTGCTTTATCGTACTTGTCTTCATGAGTATAACTTGAAAAGTCATACCGCCTTTTTAAATATAACTAATAGTTTACTACTACTAATTTAAGTATTCTAACTGACATTCGTCGCAATTTGCTCGAGAATTTTATCACTTTTCTCTGCACTGAGTTTAACGCTTTATTCCTTTCCATTCCCAATGAGTATTCTAGGACGTCTCTCTGTATTCCGTTAAGGGATGAACCAAAGATATGAACCACAGCATTTTCGTGCAACGTGTTCGTGTTTGTGTAAAGTTAGCTGTCCATAATATGCGCATAATAAAATGAGCTTGCCCAGCCATCCGTGTAACCTGATGAGTCCAGCTGATGTGGCTTCGAATTATTACGCTCAGATATTTACAGCTATGTACCTGCGTACACTACGTCACTGGGACCTTTGAATACATCATTGCTCCGGGGAAAGTGCCACCGGAGTTCACCACATCGAACCAGCACCCCTTTGTCCGCGCGACGAGAGCAAAGATACACCATTCGCGCTCCAAGGAGCACGGACTCCTTGGCCAGGAAAAGTGGCCTTGGGCGAAAAATCCACACGCTCTCTAGGTCAGTGAAACCCGTAATCGACCCCTTCCTATCTATAAAACACAAAATCTCCACCCCCGAATGGTCTGCGAATAAATCAACCCACCAACGAAGGTGAGTGACCCGCCCGCCAACCAATTATTTCCCGCAGCACAAAGGCCGACACTCGTCACGCGCGCTGCGCAGCGGCGCTCACTGTAAACACTCCACCGGTGAGGATGACGGGAGGCCGCTCCTAAATCAATCATCGCCGCCGCGCGCCAGCCAATAAACCGTAAACAGCGATCTATCAAACGCGCGGTCCACGGCGGAAAGTCTTGCGCCACGAAACACCGGGAAACAACGAACACGGAGCCCAGAGGACGGGGCAGCTGGGGCAACTTGCCCCAGGCCTCAACTTAGTTCGGGCCCCCAAAATTTTGTTTCATTCAAAACAGTTAAAAATAGATTTACTTTTAATTCAAATTAGCTATACGTTTTTTATGTTGCATGGGGAAATGAATTATGTTTCTGCAATGGGGAGGGGCGTAACTTTGAAATAGAACGTTGGATCTACTGCCCTAGGCCTCTCGTTTTCTCTGCAAGGAACTCTGATTGGCTGTTGAGGCTAAGGCATCAAGGCTCGTTTTATTTTATTTTAAAAGTTTCTCTTGTTTGGTTATTTTCTTTTAAATGTTTCAAGCCTCATTTGTTTCTTTTTTGTTTTGGGAACTATTTTTATTTCTCGTTTGGTCACACCTAAAATAACAAATGTGTATTTCTATTTTTATTTTGTTTTAATTCTCTTCTCACATAGAACTATGAAAATTACAACAATAAGCGAATAACAAATATTTAATATAAAATAACTCCTTTACTTGCATTTTCACATTATAAGTGATCCTAATGGACTCATGTCCTAGAAGTTAGTAACCTTTATTCCGAAACACCTGTAGACGGCCACAAAATCATATGGTTGTTCCCATCATTTTGTTTACTGTCTCTATCCAGATCAGGATCGCCTTTCTCAGGCAGCCGTATTCCTCTTTGCCCCGGTGGGCCACTGAGGTCTCAGCTGCGGCGGGCGAACGAAGAAGGGGTAAACGCACATAAAATGGTAAAAGTTCCCCTAAACCAAATGGCATATGAGTAGATACACTATAATTCTAACATAATATTTTTCAATGGTTTCTTAGCCCCCATTGCACCACCCACAACTCTCTACGGCCCAACGTGTTTTTTAATTTTTTTCATCAACTTAACGTTACTTTATCGTACTGAAAAAATATGATTAATAAGAATACAGTTTGCACAATAATCACAAAAACATTTTTCTATATTTACTCAACTACATTCCAAAGTCAAAATATTAATAGGTGCTACAACAATATACACAAATATATAATAAACACTAAAAATAAATGAACAGAACTGGTGCAGTCATTTTCAAAGTATATTTCAAGTCAAGGTGATTTAAAGATGCAAAAATGGCTTTTTATAAACTGTAGCCCAGCTGTTGAAATAATCTGAAAAAATTACAACTTGTATTTTAAGAGGAACTTTTGCAATTTTTTCAAGCCTGTTCCAGGGTTCTAAGACGTAGTAACAACTATTTTTTATTACCTTTTTCAAAAATATTTGTGTTTGAATTTGGGTCTGAGAAAATATAGAAAATGTTTTTCTGATAGTACAAATTGTTTTCTTACTTATGTTTTTTTCAGTCAGATAAAATAGTGTTAAGTGGACAAAAAAATTAAAATTAAAAACGTTTTGGACTGTAGATGGGTGTGGGTGGTGCGATGAGAGCTAAGAAAACTTTCAAAAATATTATTTTTATGTTAGAATTATAGTGTAACTACTCATATGTCATTGGATTTAGGGGAACTTTTTACCATCTTATCCGGGAGTACACTTTGAGAACAGAAATGTGACTACCAGTTCGATAAGTGAACAAGACAGACGAAACTTCTTCTATTCTAAACAGATTTAATTGATTCATAACATATATTAAGTTCAGAATAGTCAAAAACATACATAAAAGTTATAAAAAGAGTTTATTAAATAAACTTTAAACGAATTCGTAATAAAAATGATCAATAAAATTATATATAAAAATAAATTATGACATACCATCATTATAATTTCACCTACTTTTGTAACAACAGTGAGAGGAACAACAAGGTGTACTGAAGAGTAAATGTGTAAAGAGAATTGTGATTATAGACTATTACTTCTCTCCTCCTAAAAGAATAAAATCGATGATACCAAAGCTCGCGCACATAGCTCGTGGCTAACTATGCGCCACTCACATAGTGGTCGCGCATATAGAACATTTGCCGAAGATTTGAATAAACGTGAAAAGCATGACCGCGGGGAAATTTCTATATTTGCGTGTTTTTCCTCAGTGCAGTGTTCTTCCCTCGCGGGAAGGAGAGATTCGGCACAGAACTACACGTTAACTTGCGGGAATTTCTTCTTCCAGGTATCTCCCACCACCGGGGCACCACCCCTGTCACAACGACCTCTAAGCAAGCGATTGGTGTCCAGACACGTTTGGTAGCGAAGTGCATGTAAATGTAACTGTATGTAAATTATGGGTTAGGTTGGGACAAGGAAACGGAAGGGAAGATCGCGCGCGGTACGTGACCCGTTATTTAGGATACTGCTCCAACTTTTGCTTGGCGTTGATCAAAGAAACTACGGAAAACTGCCGATCATATCAGCCAGCCCTTAGAATTTTCCCCGTGGCAGCGACTAAATTCAACGTAGCTATGTAGCTAATGTCGAAAATCCTGCCACCGTCGGGACAGGAGCCCAAGAACCTCCCAATCAGTGGCATTGCAGTCACATCAATTGATGTTCTGAGCCCACTCAGACTGTCCGACGTTTGCGTTCGTGCCAGCTCCTGCCCTACATGACTAGTGTGGAAGATAAAAATAACTCAGAAAACTGGAACGTTTAAAGGTGAGTCATTTCAGATAGAAAAAAATCACACCAACGTGTTCCTTATAATATTATCAGTAAATAATTTCTTTACCGTTCTGGACTCAGAAACAGATTCCCGTACAATGTACTCGATGTAATTTGTCAATTTTGTCACAGTCTGTATGTCACCAAACATTTTTGCTCATTTTCAATACCCTAAGACCGATTTTAGAATTGAGAGGTTATTAATGTTATTTCTGAACAGCGAGTACACTGCAATTCTCATGGCCAACATGAGGACTAGGTTATGAAAACCGTGCGCGATGTCATCGGGTGCGTTACATGGCTATTGTACCCGATCCATTCACCCGAGACCCATCAATTCACATACATTGATTATTCGTCATTTCCGTGCAAAAAATGTGATATTTTCTTCGACAATATTGAGAAAAATTCTCGGCGCTACGACAAATGTAATATTCATGACGTCTCCCTCATGTTAATTTACCGGCGATCTCTATGTATTATTGCATTAGTTTCAAATGTCTTACAATGTTTCTCAAAAAATTAAAACTTCTTTGTGAAAATGAGCTGAAAATAGCGCCTTTTCAGAAACACTCAAATGCCAGTTCTCGAAAATGGCTTCAAATGTTTTCTTGAAAGTTTCCTTACGAATAGTAACAAAATGTTCCAAATAAAATTACATCAATGCTATTTTATTTATACTCTTGTTTTTTCAAAAATTACACCTATGTATATTTTGTTAAATGTCTCTCACGTAGTTAATATTTACAGTTCGGGCATTTTTATGCATTATTGTATAAAAATGAACAGGAACAAAATGTTGAAAACATTTTAATGAAGTTTCTTAACAACTCGAAAATCTTGGATGAACATGTGATTTAAATTGCGCATTTTCAAAAACGCTTATGCAACACCACACAGTGTCTTAAAAATTAGTTCATGTTTTTCAATGAAAATCTGCATTTAGGACCAAATTTTACCATTCTATAATATTCTTAAAGACATATTTCAATTCTACTATTAGGTATCAGAAAAATCACAGAAATGTGAAAAAATATGTTTTAGGCGCCAAAAGATCGCAGCAAAATAATAGGTGGGACAAAAAAGGGTATTTGATGTGAACAGACGAAAGAATTTTTTTAAGTATTCAGTTTTATCCGAACATTTGAGCATCGTCTCACTTTTAGCACTGTCGCTAAAATTGATTTTTTATTACACTTCCGCACAAGTCATGTAGAGCAGGAGCGGCCACTAACGTAAACATCGGACACGCTCAGGTGGCTCAGAGCATCAACTGATAACACTGCAATGCTTCTGACTCGGAAGTCCTAGGGTTCGGGTCGCCATAGTGGCAGGAGTTTCAGCACATCGGTGGGTCGAATTCAGCAGCTGTCTGGAGGAAAATTCTAACGATCGGCTGCTGTGGTTGGTACCGTGGTTTCTCCGATCTACAACAGGTGAATGCCAGAGCAGTATTCTAACAAACCGGCCAATGAGCGATCGGGATCTTACCTTTCTTTTTTTCTCTCTCCTTCTCTATCTTTCTCTCTCCCTTTCCTTCTCCCTTTCTCTCTCTCTCTCTCTCTCTCTCTCTCTCTCTCTCACTCTTCCGCCTTATCCTTGCCCCTTACAAACACTCACACTTACATGCACTGCACTACCAGAAATGTCGGGCGCTAAAAGCTTGTCCCGGCTGGGACCGGGAGCGGTAGTTCAGTGTATCAACTGATGTCACTGTAGCGCCTCTAACCGGGAGGTCCTGGGCTCGAGTCCTGACGGCGGCAGGATTTTCGACACTAGCTTTTCAGCTAGATTGAATTCAGCGCTGTCTGGAGGAGAATTCTAGCGGCCGGCTGCTCTGATCGGTAGTTTTCCGTGGTTTCTACGATCAACACCAGGCGAATGCCGGAGCAGTACCTTACCAAACGGGCCACGGACCGCGCGCGATCTGTCCTTCCTCTTCCTTGTCCTATCCTCTCCCCTTACACACACGCTGACACTAACATGCACTACACTACCACATATTCCGGGAGACCGGTCGGGGGCTTAGAGCTTGTCCCGGCTGGGGCGGTGCCTTGCTGGTGGGAGAGTCTTGGTTAGGGGGAAACCCCACTAGCCGACGGTTGCTCGGCGCCGGATCTCGCAATCCAGCGGGGGAAGATCACCGCCATCTCCCGAGAAAAAAACATGTACTACGCTAACGGGAGTAATGACCAAAGCAGTTGACGCGCCCGGAAACACGAAAAAATCAATCCATCAATCATTGTCCCGGGTGGGAGGGTGCCTCGCAGGTGGGAGATTCCTGGTTGGGGAAATCCCCGAAAACGACGTGTAGTTCGGCGGCGGATCTTGACATCGAGAAGGGGAAGAACACAGTCTCTTCCCGCGATTAAAATACGCACAACACTTATGGGACTAATATCCTGAGCACCAGGAAACCTCTATCAATCAATAAATCAGTAACTGACGCGGAAGCCTGTTAGGGGCTGTGATATCCCGGTCCACTTCGCCACGCAGAAGGGGCGTTTGTCTGGAGCCGACCGGCGTCACGTCCTATGAGTCACGTGAGAACGGCCAGGCGCGTAGTTTTTGAATAGCTACTTTATTTTCTCCTTTGAGCAATTGCCGAGTTCCTGATTATCTTTGTTCCTGGAGAGTTTGCTTTGTGCTCCTTCGGTTTATGTCTTCACTGTTGCAAATTCATTAATTTACGCTGGCCGTAAAAAGTGCTTATCCAGTTTTTAAGAACTTGAATTTTTTGATATCTGGTCCCGCTTCTTTCTCCCGCTTTGCTTTCATCTGACATCTGCCTTTTCGCTGACATCTGGGCCCGCTTTACTTTCGTTCTCTTCACCCATAATATTGCCTCCAGAATTGCATAACGAATGCACTTACGAACTATTTATTTGTCGTTTTAAATTTGACTGTAAAGTAAATAAATACATTTTCATATTTAATTTTCTGAAATTGATGGAACATGCCTTAATTAATTTTTGGAAAATAATATTTATTCCGTTGACCCTGGGTTTAACATAATCCTAGACCTAATTTTTGTGTTCTCAATTAAAATATGCTTGTCGATTTGGTGTACCACGTACAATTTTCGTGTCATGCTGAATATAATATTTCGGAATTTTACTAAATTCTAATTCGTACCTTTATTTTGCTAAATGAAAATTTCTGTAAAGTAAAACAAAACATTAATTGTACTGATAGAGCAGTTTAAAATCTACAATAAAAAGTCAAACTCCGCAAAAAAATCTATTTTCTTCTCCATTTTGTTAAAAACAAACGCAGTGTCTACTGGCGTTTACGGACTCTTGGTATCTTTTATTAAACTTCAACACGTCTTCCTGGAGACGATCGATTGAACTTGGAACGTAATTTCTATCTGTTATGTATCCTGATGACCTCGTTCCCCTTTGATCTTCTTAGTGTTTCTAACATTTCCGCGAAGAAGCCTGCGTCGCTAGCCGAATCCATAACTTCATGAAGTCACGGAGATTCAGCAAATTCGAGACCTCGTAGGTTTTTGGTTGGGTGACGGTTTAAGAAGACCGTGTTCAAAGGCGCCGAGCCCCTGGCCGAAGGGATAAAAGGCACTGACTGACTGACTGCGGCGTGACGAGACTTGACAATGAAAATAATAGAGGATTACTCCAAGGCTGGCGCTCACCGCCCCAAAACGGGTTCAGAGATGCGTTGCGTCAACAAAGACGCAACAATTTCTTTAAAAATTCAAATTGGTAAATTTCGCGTTAAAGGTTTGTACCTTAACGAAAGTGAGTGCGCCAAACCTATTTCAGGTACGTATTAGGTCTCAGATATATCGAGTATTCAGGTATATATTGTAGCGATGTTTGATATTTATGGCACATACTGTTATTTACTCGCTGATTAAATAGGATTCTTCTATTTTTCTAACATTTTTTTCATTGGATAAATGGGTTGAGCTGTTGAGATAAAGTAATGAGAAGGAAACGGAAAATAGAAACAAGTAGTGAAGAGGAAGAACTAAACAAGTTAGTATATTTATTCCAATAAAATCATTTTTTTCTCAAATGTTCTCCTTGGAGTGTTTTTAGCCCACCCACAAGAATACTTCTGAAATGTCCTACATTGACGAACGTGTATTTTGAGTATTACCAAAGTCAAAGATCTTCGAATCACTCATTTCTTGTGATTTTCTTTCATACTCACACTGGCAGGCAATAAAAGAATTTATTTCATCACCGTGATCATAGTGATCAAAGTCCTTGAACAAAGATAGTTACATAACTTGACGGGCAGCGCACAAAATATGCCCGACCGTCCGTCAATAACTAATGCAGCAGAAATTCCATGTAAGAGCGATTGAGGAATACCAATCTTCGCACACAGAAATCCGTAACTTAATTGAAAGTTTACAAGAAGAGATTACACATATTGTCTCATCTAAAGGAAAATGTCCAGCTATTGAATTAAATTCATAGGAAACAAAATACAACAGCATTTATATAAAACACAAAACGTTTTCATTAAATGGGAAATGAAACTAGACTCTACAAAAACAGCAACAAAAAGGTTTTTCACTTACATTATTGTCTATCCTCGCCCCATTTCATATAAACAATAATACAATCCCATACATTCCACAAAATCAAACTGTCAAATACCGTGTACTAAATTTCAACATTAGATTAAATTGGAAATTCCACATAACCAAAAAACTACAACTCACTAAAATTAAGTTAATACAAATAATGCCGCTTCTCAACAATAAACGCAGAATTTCGTTAATGCAATAGCGCTTTGTAAAACAATAAATAAACCACTTTTGCTCTACGCATTTCCAATATAGATCAATACCTCAGAAACAAATATAAATAAAATTTAAACTACGCAAAATAAATTCCTCCGAATAGCAATACATGCTTGATTCATAGCAAGCAGACAACTCAATAAAGTATTAAACCTATCACTTATAAACCACCAATATCGCACTTCCATAATAACTTCTGTTCAAATTGCACAAGCCGCCCACTACAATCTATAATCAATCAAATATTTTCCAATCCGTATTACAAACAGTTTCCTATTAGAAGCATTCACGGATATTTCATGATGCGCTAGCTAAAATAGTGGGTGCTCTGTGAGTCTATGTCAGTATGCTAAGTTAAAATAAGTATTGTTTTAAATGACTACAATAGATAAGAAAAAGTTAATGAATTGATCCATGTACACAACAACAATAAACAGTTATTAATCTGTAAGAGATGTCGCAACACATTACGTGCGCCAACGCGGGTACTTAAGGATTAGCACTCCCAAAAATATTGACATTATCCCTTAAATGCGTCCCAATATTAAATGTCAACACGAGTCATTTTATTTCTAAAGTCAGAGTACTTTAGGCCGTGGAAAATGCCCCTTTTTACTCTTACTTTTGATAGCAATGAACAATTTTGGACAATATATTGAAAAGCGCCGTTTGCAGAATTGCTTCATTACGCTCCGTGAAGTCCCCGGTTACTAACGGCGCCAAAGGTCTACCCAAAGGCAAAAGAGGCTCTGTCTAACTGCGACGTGACCAGACATGAAGAACTTGACATGAACGGTCTTACTCCCATTCCATGTGTTTAATGTCCATCAAGGGTTTATAAACGGGTTGAGGTCGATGAAGACAAAAAAAGGCTTAGAAAAATGTTTTACAAGTCAATATTAGTGATCAATTTATTGCATTTTGAACTGGGTAGTATGTGTATTCTTCTTATCCAGGCTTTAACCAACTAGGCTTTAAAAGAATTTATTTCATCCAGGCTTTAACCATCCAGGCTTTAACCAGTGTCTTTCCCCAACTCTGGACCTCAATTCTTAAAAGAAACATCATTCTATAAGAAACATTTTTCTGCTTTTTATATACACACTACATCCAAGTGTAAGTATCAAAGACAATTTGATTATCCACACAGCGTATTCTCGGAATACCACTAACACTGCATTTTTTCACGAAGAAAAATTACGTCCATGTGAACACAACCCGCCCACAACCTGTCATGCGGCCTGTCTCCTCCCGCATTCTGAGACAAAGGGACAGCCACTGCGGAAGTGCAACGAAGAATATTTTGTAAACAATGGAGGGTAAGGGACAGGGCCTAGTTTCGTTGGAGGTCGCCATCGTTATGAATACCATATAACGAAATTGATTTCAAGTACAGTCACAAAAAAAGTCCAATATCACAAAACTTCATTCAAACGATTTCAACTTAGTATAGCAATATTTTGTGAACAACATATGCAAACCCTGTATGTGATACAACTGAATAAATAACATTTGCTATATTATTACATTCGAGATATAAAAACTAAAATATTTTTTGCCACAAAATCCGGGCAGACCTGTGTAATTACGTATTTAGTCGATATAACAAAAACAGCCAATCCATATATGTTTCCACAGTTGTGGTATTTAAATATAATCACTATTTATGACGGAAAATTCTAAATCATATTGGCAATTTTATGTGTCATTAGATCAGCACTTTGTTCGAAACGCGGATTTCCTGTTTGATTATCCTTGTATTCGGAAATTTTTAAAGCCAGAGTCACAATGTCATAAGTAAGCTCATTACTCTTCAATGTTTTATTTCACTTTCATAAATTTTTTATGGAACAAAAATGTTGAGATTGCGATTTTTGACTGTTCAAGAACAAAATTTCAAGAACAGTTAAAATTTTCTAATAACGAAGATATTTTTCCACAACATATTTTCCGTGGAAGTATTGGCATAAATGCTCTTGAAGGGTGATCAATTAAGTCAGGTGACAAAGTAACACCAAATAGATAACGCAAGTGACTTTCTAACACCAAATTCTATCCGAATACAGTAAAAAAAGGTCAATCAGGAAATTACAAATGTTCTTAACGTTATTATAATTAGAACATTATTTAGAAAAATGTGTTCAATTATCGACATTGATACGTCACTATGTAAAGTATGTCTAGGCTGTTACCAAGGAATTTATTTATCTTCTTTACATTGACACTGAAGAAAGAACATTGAGCAATGTTCCGAAAACTAACTGCCATTTGCAGTTTACAATAACAAATTGCGATTGAAGCTAAATTAATTACGAGAGAAAGTGTTTTAAACAAACTTAATACGTAGAAGTTCTCTTCATACTACGATCGTAATTGGATTACGGCGCGTCAGGAATTTGGTCATGATTTAGATGTAGATTATGATGATATTATTATTGTTATTATTAACAATAATAATAATAATAATAATAATAATAATAATAATAATAATAATAATAATAATAATAATAATAATAATAATGTAAGAATGTGTCCAATCTTCCACGTGATCCCAAATAGTAGGAAAAGACAAAGTAGACAAAGGAAGTAAAAGTCCTCGACATATTTGGAACAGACGAGTTTGTTTAGTAAATCTAAACTCCCAAGATATATTCCTTAGGAAGGTGCTTGCTAACTGGAGTAGACCAACATTTAACACTTCTAGTCGGGAGTCCTTGCAAAAGTAATTTTAACTTCCTCCGATTACGGCGTCGTACTGACCAGATCAGTCTGCGATTTTGTATTTCGAAATTCTTTGACGAACATTTTGTCTTTCCTTCAATCTGTATTCTCTTGTCTAATTTATTTTGATATGTTCCTTGAATTCTGAAAGTCAAATCGCTTTGATGTTGCAAATAATGCGCATTCTTGACGAGATTGTGCCGTAGACTATAATTTTACGTCTACACAAGCTTTCTACTCGTAATCTGCATGTAGTATATATGACTGTTTTTACGAGTAGACCACACAATGCAATCCACGTAGACTATTTAATATTTCGAATAAAATAACCCCCAAAACTTATAATAAGTAGTAATAGTATTAATGCATTTAATTGAAATATTTACAATTTTACATTCAATTCATTAAGTCAAACGAAATATACCATTCTTGATGAAATGACCACCTACGTAACCAATAGAGGTCGAATAGTGGTCTAAAATTCAGAAATATGGCACGATATATGAAAATATACGAAGGCCAGGGAGATACATAAAAATCTCATGCTAGGTCAATAGAACGAAAGGCAATACTCTCAAAGAACAGGTAGTTATTTCTAGTCAAACTTGCAAACTCTCTCGTGTACATTTGATAGATAGTAACCTTTAATCCCAACTTTAATGTTTCAATACATGTACGGCATGTCTTAATTCACTGCCTATTATACAAAAACCTAATTATACAAAAATAGGAAAAAGTACCAATTGGAATTACTTGTATACGTAAGATTATAGGTAAAAATTATAACGCATTGATTGTCAAAGGAGAATTATTATTCGTTTTGCTGTAGAAATCAACGTCTATGAAGACATCTAATATGACTATACAATTTAGAAACTTAAGTGCAGCAAATACAAGGATGTCAGTTCCACTAGCCCCGTCGCGAACGGTTGTGCCAGCAGCGCTCCGCTCCGCGTAGAGAAGCTCAAGGCCTCAAGCACTAGTCAGCGGCGCGCTCTTGACCTGCGAGGGCCGCCGCGCTCCGGTGATTATTTAATAAATTAAATAATCTCCTCATTATTACCCAATGACCCAAAATATATTAAGCAGTTCAAATAAGATCGCTATTGCCTGTCTAACCAAAATCCATCTCCACCTCTCCTCAAAATGCTAGCTAAAAATCCCGGGATACGTATCCTACAGAAATGACCGGATATGCGGCAAACCTGCCGGTGGAATAGCAATTATAATCCACAACCGAATTGCGCATTGCAGTTCAAATACTCCCTCATCAGAAAATTTAGAAACAATAGGAATCAAATTAATTCAAGCTAATGAACTCGAAGTTCACATAATTGCTGCGTACAGGCTTCCCAACAGACCATTTCCAACTGATCATTTAAAACAGATACTTTCTCTCAAATCTCCAAAAATAATTAGTAGCGAACTCAACGCAAAACATAAATTGTGGGGTTCCAATACCACCTCACCCAAAGACAAAACGCTCCTCCAAATTGCATCAGAAAAGGCCTGTACAGTAAATGCACCTACACAATCCACCTTTTATCCAACACATATCAATGTTAAACCTGACATTAATGATCTCAATTTAATAAGAAATATCAACCTCCCGATAATCCAAAGCCCTCATCCAGAATTACTCTATGATCACACACCGGTATTAATAACTTTCAACGTAAATAAAATACCGGTTACACAAAGATCATGCATCGTCACAGACACAACAAATTGGCAAAAATTTCGAGAATACTTGTCCCACTATCTGCCAGTACTAAAAAATCTAACTAATAGCCGAATAGGAACCGAAATAGAACACTTTACCTCACTCATCCATAATGCAATTAAAGAAACGCAAACACCCGTCCCAAGAACAGGCTTCAAGAAACTCAGTATTCCAAATAAACTTTTGAAAATGATTACCACCAAACGCCAACTAAGAAGCAAATGGCAGAGGGTCAGGCTCCCTCACTTAAGAAAACAAATATATAACTTAGGCCATCAAATAAACAAAAAACAAACAGAAAAAATGAGATTCACAACATTTCAGAAATGTATTAGTTAAATTACCCAAGCTTCACGTGACCAGTACCACAAGTACCGCAAGGATCATCGCTTTTCCCTCATAGAAACAGCATATTTCCCTCCACCAGAAAAATCGAAAATGGCCACCTTTGCTGACGACACCACCTAGTTTATTCCTCCTGGAACTGCGAACGAAAATCAAAAGACCTACTAGAGTATCTTTAAAAAAATTGCAACTTGGTCACAGAAATGGAGAATATCTCTAAACGCATGTAAAACAGTTTGCAAGGTCTTTACATCAAGAAAAATACCCATCTTATCACCACTAATTATTCAAAACACTCCAATACCCAGGATAGACAAATATAAAGTAATAAAATATCTTGGTTTACATTTTGATACAAAATTAACGTGGAAAGAACATATAATGATAATAGAAAAATCTACTGAACAAAAAATTGGTAAACTATAACCGCTCTTTAACAAAAAGTTTCTTTTGAAAAGAGAAACTTTCCTATTAATATATACGTAAATATATTGTAAGACCTTCAATGTCAAACGCATGAGCGATTTGGGGAGGAGCCTCCAACTTATCACTTAAAGAAACAATTCAAAACAAATTCCTTTGACTGGCTATAGAAACTCCTTGGTATATTACAAACGACCAAATTCATCATGAATTAAAAATATCTCTACTATCTGAATTCCTATCAAAAATGTCGAAATATTTTTTTTAAACCTAAGCCAATGCCCAAACAAAAAACATCTTCAATCTCAATAGAAATGGCCCAACAAACCCTAGAATTAAGTACAAACTTTCCAAAGATCCCCTAATAAAAGACTTAGTATAAATCAGTCGGCATGAGGAAATTCATTCCTCCCATTCACAAGACCAATCCTAATATTATAAATAATAGTAGTTGTAAATACAAGTAATTGTAAGAACTAGTGTATTTATATTTATTTTGTATTGTAAATTATCAAATTATATTCCATTTTATTTCCTTTATTATATAATTTGTTTGATTGATTACACGAGTATGTCGTATAATACGTAGAACAGGTCAACAAAGCAGCAACCAGCTGCTGATCCTATTAGAAAAATAAATAAATAAAAACGTTCTAGTAGTGTGTAAGTTCTTTTATTTAATGATATACTATTTAATATTGTAGTTGTACCTTTAATAATACTTTGATTTTTCTATTATGTCTTAATATTATTATTGTTTCCGTTTTGGCACGTACTGAGCATTTTGATGATTATTTTGTAGTCTCGTCGCTTATAACCTCGTACTGAGCTCGTAACCTCTCTCCCGCCCAAACAATGTTGTTGAAGCAAAATATGTTAACTTGAAGGTTAAAATATGTTTATTCATAATGGCAGTACTCCTTTGGATGTGATCTAATCAACAAGTGGCACTAACTCCTTTGAACAAATGGAGTATAATTACAATTAAATGTTGGTTTTGTGGGAGAATGGCCCTCACCGATGGCTCCTGCCCCTCGAAAAAGATAGATTACCTTTGTCTATATAGTTTACCTTTGTATACGCAGTGTACGTTGCCTACGCGTTGTTTATGTGTAGAAGTAGACTGATATTTTACATGTGAACGCACATCACTGTTCTTGACATTGTGTATCTGTTGAACGAAGACGCTCGACCGTTCTAGTGATCGTTTCCGAGAGCGTGCGAAAATCAGGTTTCAGCTCATTTCGCCGAGTTTATTGGAAAACATTAGGCGTGGGTCTAATAAAGGGACACACGTTTGTCATGTGTAAGTTTCCCAGCCTGCCACTTAACACGATTTATTTTATCGATATACGTAGTACATACATTCTCATAGCTGCACATCCATTTCATTCATACCTGACATACCGCTAAAGAAGCGCCATGAACTTCTTTTTGCCACAAAAAAAAATTAGGTCACAAAAATGATGTCAAATGCTTGTCAAACAAGTGAGCTTAATATGAACAAGAGAATTGACTGCAATAACTGTGTCGTAACTTACAGGGACTAATTTAAAAATGTGTGCATATGAACATAAAAACACTATAAAAATAAGAAAGATACACGATTAGGAACTGAAAACTAAATATTGGGCGCCTCAAATATTGTGCAATGTAATATGGAACAGAAGTACGAATAAAATACATTTGGATTTGTACATTGTTTTTCTTACTTTTTATAACATTTCATTCACGCAAAAATAATCTTAAACATTCAATAGAGAAAATACACTAATAGGTAAACGTATTAATCGTTACTTTATTGATAGTAGTGAAAATAAATTTGAAAATTCACTGTTGCGCCGAGAACAACGCGACCAGTGGTGTTACCAACAGGGGCGTGACCGGAGGAAGGACAACAACCTCTTTTAAACTCACTCTTTTTAACTCCTCTTTTAAACTCACTAAACTACCCAACTTAAGCAGCAAGAACTGAAGCGTTTTTTTTTTAATTTTCATATTTTTTGCAAAATATAGAAGATGCACCGAGAGTCACTAGATAAGCTTTAAAAAAGCTGATTTCAAGTTGGAGTAGATCTCTTTTTAGCAGTCACCAAACATCTTTATTCGTAATAGCATAGGAAAGTGATAACAACAACAATAACCATAATAATAATAATAATAATAATAATAATAATAATAATAATAATAATAAAAACAAAAACATGAACTTTTCAGTCATTCAAAGGATTTGGAAGTACATCGTTGATAGGTATAGCCCATATTTTTCGCAAAGTACCGCAGAGGCACCGCCAGCCACTAGATGTGCTCCTTACGAAGCAGGTTGCAACGCGGAGTAGACTGGCACATCACTGCCGTGGTGAACCCGCGCAAAATCAATTTCAATAACATTTGTCTCCGCCGCACTCACCGAGCAGCAGGAGCGGGAGCGCGTGCGTGAGGTAGAGGCGCGGCGCCGGCCGCCCCATGGCGTTGAGCGGAGGCGTCGCGACGCCCGCCGACACACACGCGTCGCCCCGCCGCCCCACGCAGTCGCCCCGCCGCACCGCGCCGCCACCGCCCGCGCACGCTGCCAGGCACACGCCGACTGGCGGCAGGCGCCCGCGCCCGCGTCCGCGCCTCCGACCGCCCCGCCGCCGCGCCGCCACCGCGCCGTGACGCTACGCGCAGACGCCGGCGGTCCAGCGCCGCTCCACGACGACGCCGGCTGACAGGGCTCGGGGGCAGCTCTCGTTGCCTCTGCAGCGCCGCTCAGAGAAAAGTTCTACGGTTCGAATCCCGACGGTGGCCGACTTTCGACACTAGCGAAGTCGAGTGCAGCCGCTGCGCTGTCTGGAGAAGAATTCTAGCGGCCGGCTGCTCTGATCGGTAGCTTTACGTGGTTTCTCCGATCAACACCAGGCGAATGCTTGACGAACACCCTAACCAACGGGCCACGGACCGCCTCTTCTTTGTCCTATCAACTCCCTCTTCCTTCCTCTTCTTTGTTCTATCAATTCCCCTTATACATATTTAAACTTACATGCACTCCATTATCAGACATGTTGGGAGACCATTCTGGAGTTGAAAACCAGTTACGGCTAGGCGGCGCTCGGTTGGTGGGAGATACCTAGGTAAGGAAAACCCCGCTAGCCGACGTGCAGGTCGGCGTCGTACCTGGAGCGGTGTCTCAGTGCATCAACTGATGTCACTGCAGCGCCTCTGACCGGGAGGTCCTCGGTTTGTGTCCCGACGGCGGCAGGAATTGCGATACTAGCTTTTCACCTAGGTCGAATTCAGTCGCTATCTGGAGGAGATTTCTAGTAGCCGACTGCTCTGATTGGTAGTTTTCCGTGGTTTCTCTGATCAACACTAGGCGAGTGCCGGAGCAGTACCCTAAGAAACGGGCCATGGACCGCGCGAACTTTCCTTCGTCTTCCTTGTCTTATCCTCACCCCTTCCACACTCATCTATGCACTACACTACCAAACATGCCGGGAGACCGGTCGGGGACTTACTTGTCCCGGCTGGAGTGGTTGGCGTGCCCGCAAACATCAATGATCGGGAGGACATACTGAGTCCCGACGATGGCGTATTTTCGATACTAGATACAGAATTATGCAACGAGCAAGGCACGCGTATAAAGAAAACGTAATAAAGAAAACCGCGTAATAAAGAAAACCGCAAATGAATATTCAGAATGACACAGACTTTCTCATATTAGGTCGATTCTTTGGTGAGCGTTTACACAATATTTTAGTAGTACAAAGCTGCCAAAATGTTTCCCTCCGGAAAGCATTTTCTTCCTCTGGACTCGACAGGAAACTTCACTCTTCACCAATTATTATGCATCACCGAAAAATAGAAAACTCTTTTCATTTAAAATATCATTCTTTAGCTATATTTCGAGATATTGAAAAAGATTTTGACAAAGTTTGGCATGAAGGTCTCATATATAAATAAACTAAATATCATTGGTACTCCTATCTATCTTGTAAATATTATTAAAAATTTCTTAACTAATCGATCATTTATAGTTAAATACAATAACTCCTTTTCATAAAAATTTAATATTTCTGCTAGGGTACCTCAAGGTTCCTGTCTCTCTCCTCTCCTTTTCAATATTTTTCTATATGATATACCAAAATTCATTTATTCAGATTTAGCTCTTTTTACTGATGACACTGCCCTTATTACCTCACATACTCACATTCTAACTGCAAAAAGCAAACTACAAACAGATCTTAATCAATATTCTAACTGGGCTAATAATTAGAGAATCAAAATTAACATGTCGAAATGTCAAGCAAAAATATTCACTTTATGTAAACCGATTTTTCCCCCTCCACTTACAATTAATAACACTCATATTCCTTGGCTCCCGTCTACTTCTTCCATAAAATATTTAGGACTTTACTTAGATACAAAACTTAGTTGGAAAACACACATAAAAAACATTCTTCAAAAAACAAATATAAAAATTCATAAACTCAATGCCCTTATTAACAATAATTCTTCCCTTCGTATTAAAACTGCCAAATTAATTTACACATCCATTATCCTTCTCTAACTTACGCTTGTCCAATATGGTCTAATGCAGCTAAAACAAATATTCAAAAAATACAAATTATTCAAAACAAATTTTTACGTAGAATTGTTCATACCCCCTGGTTTATCCCTAATTCGCAAATTCATAAAGAATTACAAATCATTACAATTCATAAATATATTAAACATCATAGTCAGCTATTCTTTGAAAATTTACCTTCTTTACACCATGCCCAACTTTTTAATCTCGGTCGCACTTATAACTTTCCTCGTCGTATCCAATCAAAATTCCCAAAAGATAAATTTCGTCCTCCATAAATCTTCATTGCAATTATTTTCATTCTTTATTTACATTCCTTCTAACTTTACATTAAAAATTCTACATATCTTAAAAATATGATTAATAATTCTTTATTTTTATAAGGTTACTGTCAGTGATCAAAACAGCCGTTACTATATTGTTATTTTAAACTCCCTGAAAGACTTGTAGTCGAACAGGTAGAAATAATTTTTTAAAAAAATGGAAACTTGAAACATTCAAGACGATCATAAAATGAAAACCGAATATATTAATTCAGTAATTATTGGAAGAATTGCATAATCATTTATACTATTGTATTTCGACGAACTGATAGCGTTCCATGCAAAAGTATGTTTATCAGAGCTACCACGCATTCATTCTTCACGAACTATTCCGTAAACCTCATTTGGCAGCTTCCGCGCGATAAATGCATTTTTAGAAAGATGATAAAGTAAGCTTTTAGATGAATTTAATTTAAATAGTTATTATAAAGTTTTTCGTTAACTGAATTCTTTGAACGTATCACATAATGTCACTAATGCGGTATGTCGCGGAGATGCATACGTTCAGAAAAACAATAGTTAATAAAATTTGAGTATGTGGCTATCCTCGCTGAATCCTTATTAACTTCAAAGACAATTCACAATCTTTGCCATTACAGAACTTGTGAATGGAATATTTGTTAATTTTAAGTTTGCCTCTCGGTAATGTAGGTTGCCGCTACGAGATATACACGGTCATAGAAAATATTTCCTAAAACATGAATCTGCTGCGAGACGCAGCCAAATTTTCTTTTAACTGAATGATTATTATACAAACTAAATTGTCTGTAAATTCGCAGGTATTATACTGCGTTATATCTTACTTTTAGGCTAGTTAGATCGAATACAAATTATCGTAATCCATATTAAATTAACAAAATTTTTGTTTTACTTACCACCAACATCGACATTCATAATTACAAAATACATTAAAAATAATTTTGTTGCACGTTTTTATAACTATTGGAAAGCACAGCTTACTATCGCCTCTGACGCTAGAAGAGCACTGACCGTGTACTCAAACTTCAAACTTCCACAGCGCACAACAGGTACAGGTCCGTCATACTTCCATAACATATGTGCTAAACATTCCTCTTTCAAGTGGGAACGTTGGAAGTTCCCAAAATAAACTTTAATTTTTGAGGTTTTGGCCACGTTTGGTCACACCGTGCGTTTTTAGGAAAAAAGTAGTGGTGCTACAGAATGGCACAGCCTTTCTCGTATTACTTTTCTATTTCCTTTGGTCTGGGCTAGCTTTTCGAACTTGCCCCATCGTCTTGCGATCTGACATCTATCGTTGCACAATATACATTTTTTTAAATTTTTTTTTCAATTTTTCGGTTGCCTAATAGTAGAACCGAAATATTACTTTAATAAAATTACTTATATTAAAGAAGAATAAAATCTCATTCTAAATAACAATTTTCATTTAAACATTTACAGCCATATTTAAGAAAATTGCTTTTAAGCGTTCCTGTAAATGCGAAGTTCAAAGTTATTTCACAGAACCTTTTTAAATTTTTGAAAAACTTCATTGAATGTCATTTGAAGCACTTCCATCATTTTTGTAATGTTTGAAAAAACAAAGGAACAAAGAAATATGGCGTTTATGACGTCTTCTAGTGTAATTTTAGCGCTAACTCTACCAAGAGTTTAAAGACAAAATCTAGAGCTGTTTTTCAGAAAATATTGTTCTTTTTTTAATATTGCATATATGGCGCGAAAACTACTAAAATTTGCAAGAAAACGTGTATGAAATTAATTAAAGAAATAATTAAGGACAACAAATTGTATATGAAGGGAAAGTCTACGTCTTCAATTTTGGAGTTGTAGGAAGATGCCGCACAGTGGGGAGAGAGGACGGGAAGTTGGCAAGAGGTGCAAAAATCAAAATGTACTTCAGAAACTCTTTTTCACATGAACAAGGTAGTAAAATGTTTCCTTCATCGTTTCCCGATCAGGACAGAAAGAGGGAATCACGCCATTCCTTGCAGTGCAAGTTTGAACTTGCACAAGTGATGTGCAGCGCACTACTTCGCTCTCACAGTAAGAAGAGAGGTGTATTTTTTGATACAAATATTTTTGCCCTCTTGACTAGCAGAATCGTACGTGCTATGTAAGATACCTGGAGATATGTACTTAAAATATGTATTTCTGAAAAACATATTCATGAAATAATAATTTAGTTCTTCCAAGTATAAAATTCACGTGTCACAATGGAATGAAATATTTAAACCAGAGTTTTCACAGTATTTTAGTTCCCTTCCGGGCATTTCCGTTTTGTGATAATAACTGAATCTGATTCTGGAATTCATCTATTTTTTATGTTTTGAGAAAACATTAATCAAAGTTTGCGCATATTTGCCCCATTTTGCGTTAAAGTACTTTGTTTATGATGATGCACATTTAGTTTTGTTAGCCTTTCTAACTGCAATATTATTATTTTTATATTTCTTTCGTGATCTGCTACTGCTAGCTCTTTATTAATAAATAGGAATCTGTATGATGTTATTAAACACTCTGGAAAGGGAAAAAAACGGAAGAAAAAGTGCAACTGTAAGACAAAAAGAGGAAGTGCTTCGCAGGCTGTTAATTGCATCTAACCCATTGATTTCGCTAATGGAATAGAGAAAAATCATCACAAAGGCATTGGACCTAGAAGTTACATCAATGTTAATGTCTTCAAGTACAAATTCACTACTTGAAGGAGAGTCACATGATGAAAGTTCTGACTTTGAGGTTATCTAAAGTATTGTTTGAAGATTAAACAATTAAATAAGTCATTATTTAATTTTAAAATGTATTTTTATCCCCCAAACGCTTAAAAATACTTTTTGTCAACTTTTCCCTTTCTGGCTCCATTGAACGCCGGAAACAATTCAAATTTTAGAGTTTTCGAAAATTTAGTGATGACGGTGAAAATCGGACATATGCCACCATTATAAGTGTATTTTACTCTATTTTTACAAGCAATTTAAAGAAAAAACTTTGGAACCATTTTCAGGAAAATGTAAATGTCCGTGTGGCTTCATGTAAAGTATTGTATCCCCAAATTTTAAAGAAAGTTTTTCAAACTTGCAGTATCTCGAGTCGAGCAAGATCAACCGAGGTATATCCCTTTTGGAAAACATCGTACATATGGTTTAGGCTCTAGTGGTGTTCACAGACGGCCGGACGTTAAAAAAACACTTTTTCGGTATAAGAGGGGCACAAAACGTATTTACGTATTTCCGTTGAAATCTCCAAATCGACTTTCCGCAACACACGCACAATTTCATATATATATATATATATATATATATATATATATATATATATATATATATATATATATATATTGTGAGCTTCTGCCATGTCCAACGTGGCCCGGCTGCGTAGGTAGTCAGAATTCACCTGCGTAGCCACTTATAGAATCTGGCAGAGGATTCGGGAGACATGCATGACTGGATTTTGGTTTTCTATCATTGAACGAGCTGATTATATAATACATATTGCTTTAATGATACTAATACCCACCCAAGATAAACACTTATGCCCCATACATCATATCAGTACTAAATTACAATTGACGCCTACTGCGCTCTATCTATTCCTCTCTCTCTCTCTTAACCGTCTTTCTCTCCACCTTTTGATTTAAATGTTCGTGGGCGGTTGCCCCATTTGGCGATCTCACCCGAATGCTCCGTACCCGGCACGGGTAGGTGTTTCTCTCCGGTGGCAGCGAGGCTCCGTCAGCTCCAGTCGACGCCGGGTCTCCCTCGCGGTGAGGTGGCGTGGTGAGAGCGATGCCTCAGGGAAGGCGCCTTCCGTCTTCCGTTGCTTCGGGTGGTGCCCGCACACGTGGGGCGGACACGCTTGCGTGCGTACACGCGGTAACGTCCACGCTTGTACCAGTTCACGTTCGGCGGCTAACGCCTCAACGCGAGACACTGATCGCGGCACTCGGCAGCCATACGGCGGCGCGATACTCAGAGGGGCCGAACCAGTTCCGACTCAGAAAGCAGAAGCTCGCTCACCGTAGAATTTTCAAATAAGAAGACTGGGGAAGCTCATATCTCCCTATTTATGACACGCGCCATTCCCTCTCCCGTCCCGATGATGCGGTGGCTCTCCGCCAATCACGCATCGGGTTGTGCGTCACGTGACTTGTCTCATCTTGGTGTACGAACCGTCAAGTAGCGCCATCTGCCTAGTCTATTAACCGTCCTGTGACGTAGGCCTTCGCGCCCTTTCACAAGACGAGACGCGCCCTTCCCATGACGTCAGGGGTTTTTCCTTGGCGTGGGTTTGACAAGCCGTTGGGCATTTCCGTCCCTTTGTTCGACTTCCTGTGGTTGAAAGGGATTATGGCCGAAATACCTCGTGGTGGTCTGTGCCGCTACAATA
>BLKR01015646.1:0-58917 GCA_011170035.1 Teleogryllus occipitalis
TTATAATATTCTGGATCCGGATTATTTTTTAGAGTTTTGCATGGTACGAACTTTTGCAAAGCTTCGTCTATAATATCTTTAAATGCGCACCATACCTCTTCCATACCTCCTTCTGTTCTCAGAAAGTTGTTGTATTTTTCTCTAAGAAACTCATGAAGCCCCTCTACGTTTGCTTTCTTGAACTGACGCACTTTCGTTCCTGTCGCAATACATTTCCTTGAAATATTTTCGTCTAAATCAAGAAGAACCGCTTTGTGATCCCTAATTCCCTCAACGACTTCACAAGTTATGAAAAGATCTTTCGGCCTAATTAGGTAAACATCCACAACCGCGTCCTGCCGCGTCGCGCCCCGTACTACCTGGGCTAATCCCCTATCCCAAACTAGTCTGTTAACAAGTGTTTGGACTTTCGCCTCGCTCACGGCTCCCTCCCAGTTTGCGCTAGGAATATTCAAGTCTCCTCCGATAACAATAGGATGACCATTTTCATTTCCCGTTCTTTGTATGATATCTTCCAAAATTTCGTAGCCGTCACCCGGTGGCCTATAGCATGCAATAATTTCTAACACGGTTCCTGAAGTAGTAATTTCTATTCCCATCATTTCAAAATCTGTACTAACCCAATCTAATCTAATATTTATGTCTGCTTTGACGCAAATAAAGACACCGCCACCTCTACTATTTCTATCCCTCCTAAAAATCTTGTAATCAGAATGAAAAATTTCCGAGGATTCGATTTCCTGAGTTAGCCACGACTCAGTCCCTATCACTATGTCGGGATCACAGGCATCAATTAGATTCCAAAACTCTATTTCTTTATTGATTATACTACGACAGTTCACCTGCAACAACCTAATGAATCCCTTCCTCACCTGAAAGTGTACTCGGGAATGCGCGGATCCCGAAGCTGCAACCGCCGTCGTCTCTGCCGCCGCCGCCCTCCGGCTCCGCCGCCGCCGTCGTCTCCGCCGCCGCCGTCAACTCCGCTGCCGTCGTCGTCATCGCCGCCGCCGCCGTCGTCGTCGTCTCCGCCGTCGTCGTCGTCTCCGCCGCCGCCGTCGTCGCCGCCGCCGCCGCCGCCGCCGCCGCCGTCGTCGTCTCCTCCTCTGCCGCCACTGTCACCGCCTCCACCTCCGCCAGCACCAATGCCTCAGCCTTCCTCGCGCGCAGTCACTTAGCTCGCAAGCATGACTGAATGACCTCGTCATGCAGGCGACCCAACTTCCATGCACCGCGGAAATTTAGATGCAGACCGTCCCGTGCGAGGTCCTCTTGTCCCAGCCAGTGGTTTGGATCTACGAAAATACCATCGATCTTTCCGCAGGCCCACCGTAACCCTTGATTACTTTGCCATGTCCTGCCGATGTGCACATCTCGGCGTTGCATCACACCTGACAGAACAATTCGCGCCTTTTTAAATTTGCTTTTCAGAGCACGGCCTAATTCTACGCACTGGTTCACAGTGTCGAAGATAGGTTGCCTCTTCGATACATTTGTGCCCACATGCACAAGGATGACTTCCACGGCTTCGTTAACTTCCGCTCTTTCCACGACGGATTTCATTTGTACAACGTTTATCCCTGGAAAGAACGAAACGTCGGCTCCTTTCCTCTTGCAAACGCCTCCGCTGTGGCGCAGCATCGAATCTCCGAGCACTTTGACCTTGTTCTTGTAAGGCTCTTCATCAATTATGGTGTTATTTCCTTCAGTGTTCGGATGCGTTGATTGCTCCCGAACACTTTGCTTTTCCAACTCCTGGATCTTGAAGCTCAGTTTCCTAATGCACTGCTGTGCTTCTGTCAATTCCGCTTCAAGTCTCCGCAGTCTTCTCTCGCTTCGATCACATTTGGGGCACGTGGGTGCCGACGATTCAGCAGCAGGGCCAGGATTTTGCTCAACCCCGCCGATGACAAGGAGAGTGGCCAGAACTGCAGC
Source organism: Teleogryllus occipitalis (assembly GCA_011170035.1). Taxonomy (NCBI): domain Eukaryota; kingdom Metazoa; phylum Arthropoda; class Insecta; order Orthoptera; family Gryllidae; genus Teleogryllus; species Teleogryllus occipitalis. Next base: position 1,936 of record BLKR01015646.1, read on the forward strand.
GCAGAGCAAAGCCACGCCGTCGCCGGACAACACGCGGATCGCTTGCCCCCTCGCCACCCGGAAAACACGCAGGCGCCCTGCCCAGATGCCCACCCGGGCGCGGTAAACCGCTAAGTCGCAACCCATGGCCTTTCACTTTACCGCGCGGAGCTGCTCCAAAACACGTCCGAACGCGACGACTACCAGCGAGCGACTACGATGTGTGTATAATGTGAAATTTTCGAAAGTTCAGAGGTTTAAATGAAAAACGGACTCGTACGATATTTATAAGTACTCTTTGTTCTACTCGAGGAAAAAATTTGAACTAAAAAATGTTTCCGGGAATCCTGAAAATCGAGCATCAATATTTCGAGTAGGAAATAAAAATAAGATAAATACTTTATCTTGAAAATGTTTGAAATTTCGAGAAACTTTATTTGAAGCTGTTGTGCTCATAAATAAATGATATTTAATGTTTTTAACATCTAACATAAATTTTCGAGTGTGCATTTTTCGAAAAAGATACAGAAATGTCACAATTTTTAATACTATAAGTTATCAGGAAAACTTTTATCCCATTTTTGAACACACCTTCATCTCTTCTAATAAAATTAAAGAAATAACTTGAAGACATTTTGAGAAAATCTTGTTTAGGTATTTTTGGATAATTCTCATGATTTTATTAAAAATTATTTCAAAAATAACAATGGTTGAAATATTTGACAAGTCATTAATTCAAGATGTATTTTTTAAAGAAAAGATAAAATACAGAAAAATATATAGTTTTAAAATTTAGTTTCAGGAAAGGTTGAAAATGTTTGAACTGTTGCAATTTTCGAGGTTTTAGAGATTTGAATGAAAATCACACCGATGTCATTTGAAGGTCGGTATTTGCACTGTTTAAAAAACTTAAAAATTCACAACCACAGGATGTGTGACTTCTATTTAGTGAAAAAACTAGACGTTTTTTAAAATGTTGTAGGGAGTTACGATAGAGTGACGTTCTGGATCCACGAAAAACTATGAAGCTTGAAGTTTGCAAACTCTGACGGCAACATCGTAAATGTTTACTTTTACGTTTACGTTCACTGTTCGGCATTGTTCCATCAAATAGCAACAAAAGTTTGCGACAATGCTTTTGCGATTAATATATCTACATTTCAATGGGGATGAGCGCTATCGTTATTTTCTGTTGCACAAGTACAATGTGGGGTATTTTGTGTTTCTCCCCCCACACAAAAAAATTAAAAATTGAATATTCATGAAATAAATTTTCCTTTTTATTTTGTTTTAACATATAATTTGTAATTACCTTGTTCAGAAATGATAAACCGGCTTTGATGGTATAATTATTATCATGCCGGGCTACTGATTCCAAGTTCCAGGGTTCAAAGTCGGGGGACTTTTGAGGTGACAAAAATCGGCTGCATGCATGCGAACGCTTGTCGACATGTAAAACAGATACAAGGAAAGGCACTTGGTCCATCCTGGTAAATTTAAAACCTCTAGAAATTTAGTACCAAAAAGAGATTTGATGAAACGTGAAAATTGGGAAAGCCTATGAAAAGCCCCTAGGGAAAGCAATGGCAAATTACCCTAGATATACTTGCTCATGATAAGTCTCACAAGAAGGCGCTTGACGCTTCTGGAGACTAGCCTCCGCACTAATCAGTGAATGGCACTAAAAGAAGAAGAAAGAAACGATACAGTTTTGTAGCAAAGGCTGTCACGCTTTGATAAAAGAGGATTTTATTACATACTTCACACTTAAGCATAGAACATTAACTGTTGTTCTTCTTTAAGTAAATATGTTTCTTTGTTTGTGAATATCGTCCACCAATTTTACTGTGTGAGAGAGAAAAAACTGGTGTATTACTGACAGTTAGTTTTTGACTTTGGAAAACATTTTTTTACGTTTTTTCTATTTTCAAATAGAAATTGAGTCTTAATTGTAGTGTGCAAGCAATGTGTTTTGTTCTGTGTGACATTTATACACAAACATTGGCACATATTTAGAAATCTTAAAGTTATATTTGTTCATATTTCTTGGTCACATGATTGCCGCTCTTTCTTTTAAATACCTAAATCCGACTCAAATTCACTGTCTAAAACAGGATCTATAGCATCCAAATAGTTAGTAACCTTACTAGCAGTCATATTTCGCCCGTAATTTTTAATTGCTACACTATCAATTGTAAATTTTCTTCGGAATGAAAGTGAATCTATTATTCTCACAGATCTACTATCGAGATTTTTATTTACTCGAACACTCGATTTCGCACTACAATCACAAATACACACTAGCCGTTTATGTGCCATCTGAACACTTACAAGCTTCTAAGAGGTTACAGAAAACACAAGAGGTGAGAGAATAACAGCCGCGCAATTATCTGTAAAAACAGAAACGCTGGGGCCGTAAATAATCCCTCTGTAATGGTTGAGTTTAAACTCTCCAATGACGCTGATCTAATTTGATTCTTCTAGAGTACTTAAATTTCTCCCTTTCTCTTTTTTTTAACCAATGCGACTCACGTTCCACATTGACGTGTTTCCGCAAGCTGTTTCTACCCCATTTTAAGCAAAGTACCACTAAAGAAAATAAAGGGAAAGTACTACATTTCCGTAACAGTTCACGAAACTGAGACCAAATTCAGTAATTTTTTCAGCATTAGGTTCATCTGGCATTCTGAAAAAACCATTGCCAACGCATGCTTAAAGGAAATCTCAAGCAGAAAAATGAATGTCGTTGAAAGAAAGGAAGAATTTCTAGGAACAATAATACTGATTGCGATGCACAATGAACTGCGTGTAGACAATGGCGCGAGCGAGGAAGGAGAGTGGAGGGGGAGGAGGAGGGGGAGGGGGGAGGGGAGGGGACCGCAGATGACCCCGTTCGTAGTTACGCTCTAACGACCCACGCAGCTCAGATCTTCGCTTCATTTTTCGCGAGTTTTTCCCTCCCATTTCTCCGTTTTCTCTCGACAGTGCAGGCCTGAGTAGTAAGAGCGTCCGAGCGAGGTTAGTTTGTAGTCCATGGTCTCACAAGTGTTTCCGTTGAACCTCATATGAAGATTCCAAAATCTGTTCAAGGAATTAAATTATTACCATCATCTTTCGTAGCAAGAAATATTTTGGAACAATTATCTAACCTACAAAATTACTACATTTTTAACGAAATAATTTATTCTAGAATAGCTTAGCGCCTCAGGGGGGTACTTTCATGATATTTTTATTTGTGCTTTGTAAATTCATAATAAATAAAATATCTAAAAATAATACAGTTGTCTGGGTAGTCTATCCTGGAGCACATGAAAAAGAATCGATATAAGTACTTTTTTATGTATGTTTCATTATTACATTAATTATGTTTAACTATAGTTAATCTAAAACATTTTATGAATCAAGTCTTAAAACTTCACGTTATGTCAGAAAGGTAATGTAGTAATTCACAGCGATTCGCTGCTGTAGGTGCTTTGAAACTCTCCAGAATACATTTTTCAATTATTTCAGAATTTTCTATAAAATTTTGGCTAAAGAAAAGGGCCTATCGCCAACAGCAATTCAATGAGTAATTTATCACTTTCACAAGTACCCTAGAACGTCTTTCAAAAGCGTTTTATATATTTAAAACACCCCAAAACACAGTTGTTCGATCATTCGATCCGAAAAAAATGTTTTCAACCAGTAGAGACGTGTCAAATAACACATTTGTCCCGCATGGGACAGCAGTGGCCTAATCGTGCGTGAGTGACAGACGAACGAACTCACGGAGGTATCCCAATTATAAGGATAGACACGTCCAAATTCGTAATTTACTTTTCTAGAAAGAGATACATAGGTTTTCAGACTGGAATAGCTACAATCTTGTACACGTTTTCGCACCTACGCTCATGTTTTCTCGATATTTCACAACGGGAGGATACAGGGAGATGAGAACCGTACATATGACACAGTTTCAATTGGATCTGTTGATCTTAAACTGTGCATGCCGCAAAGCGTGGTGTTAGGATGTGTAACATGGTAACATATTGAACCTAGAAGTCAGAATGACTGCCATCTTAACTCTCACGGATCGTGTCTCCTGCATTGTTCGCAAAGATGTTATCGACGAATATTTCCTAAGCCAACTTTCTTCGAAAAGATACCAGTACGTATATCTTTCTGCATGTGTACACAATAGCTTCCCGGGTTTAAAATTCTGACAGTCGGGTATGCGTAGTCTATGAGTTTGGAACATGATGTCAAAGACATTATTTGTCCGTATTTCCCGAATGACATGATGTTCTCTAAAAACTAAATTGAATACAATCTATTATAAAATTATATATATATATAAAATTCTATCTCTATAGGAGTTTAGTCATGATTGTGATAGAAACCATCTTGTCGACAACGCAACTTCTCGTTAGGCTGATTAGTTTGTTTTAAGGAGTTCAAACCAGTTCGTTGATTTGGATCACAGTCGAATCCCCTACTTCTTGAACAAGTTTAACCCAACCAACGAGTTTAAAAGCCCAAAGTCGTACAAAGGGAAGAAATTAATAAATAAAATCATTTCTATTAACAGTAAATTGCAACCAAAAAAGAAAAAGTCAAAAGCGTAAATTATAACAGCGATACGCAAACCATTATGCAATTCTCCGTCCCAAGCTCTACTACGAAAATTGGAAGGTACGAGTTAGATGAAAGCAGCATTGAAAATTGTGACATTGCGTTTCGAGTGGGACCTCAACAAGCCAGACCAATCGGCGATGGAGCTATTGACATGCACTGGCTGTGACCTCTTACATGTTTGCGAGTTCGCCTCTCACATTTCGTAGAATGGGTGGTTCTAGGTTCGAGTACTAACGATGCCCTGACTTCAACACCTGATAAATTAGGGCTATGTAAATCGTAAAAGGGTGATTGTAAGTGGTAAAAGAGTTATCGTAAAAGGTAACAGGATAGTGGAAAATGGTAAAAGGGTAAATGTAAAGGCTAAAAAAGGAATTGTAAATGTCAAAAGGGGTTCTAAGTTCTAGTACTACGATTTGCTGATTTCAACACCCCGTAAATCAGAGTTGAGCATATCGTAGAAGTCGGTCACTGTCTAAATGGGATTTCCATGGGTCGGGTGATTGAGACTATCGATTCCGTGATTCCCTCTGACCAATTCCAGGCAGATGCTTGAGCAGTATGACGAGCTACCAGCCGCGCAAAAAATGTTTTTACTTTCTCTTACACGTAGTACGTATATATGGAGTAATTTACGAGAGAAAGTTATGTAAGCGGAAAATCAATTTCGAGATTTCAACGAAAATAAACGTTTTGGGGCCCCCTGATACTGCATATTTTAAACGTTTGTTCGTCTGTCTACCTATCTTTCCGTCTGTCTCTCCGTCCGTCTGTGAATAACACCAGCGCCTAAATTATTCATAGGATTTTTTTTTTCAAAATAAAAATTCACCAGTCGATGTGGCCCGATTCGAATTTCGGCAGTTTTGATTAAAACATTCATTAAAATTTGGGGGTACTTGATATGAAGCCCCTGGAACGTTATACAAATTTTCTCAAAAATATTGTAGATTAAATTTTTTTCTTCAAATTTGTTGTAAGAATAGATTTGCTTACAAGAATGGCGTAGGTCCGATCTTGTTTGTGAACACTAAATTTTCGAAAATTGCGAAAGTTAAAATTTTTTTTTCGGAGTTTTCCTACAACTTTCACATTGAATATTGAGATTTTCCTTTCCAATAACATTTGTTCTCAATAATTATTTTTTAATTAATATCATGCTCAAGTTTTTTTATACATTAGTAGTTATAGTAATTTTTAGTGTAATGTGGGCCACATTAAAAAATCAGAAACAATATTTTCTCAAAAATAGCTTTAATCATTATTCAAACATTTTTTATGGATAGTGATATTCATAAACAAGTGCTGTATTACACGAACGAAATACCGTTTTGGTATATACTTTTGTTTTATCAAAAATTACATGAATATAATTTTTTTACGTATCCTCACGTCATTATTATTCATTTTACCCGCAATTTGAATACATTATTGCATATGTGAGTACATGTCCTTCAAATGATACCTTACAAGTTCCTCGAAAACAACTTTTCTGTAAAAGTGAGCTCAAAATTCCGCATTTTCAGGAACGCTCCAATGATATTTTTTCAAAAAACGGCTTCAAATTTTTCATTAAATTTTTTCTCTGAATAGTACTAAATGTGCCAAGTATAATGACATAAATGCTAGTTTTGTTGTTTTGTTTCAAAAATTGCGTAATCGTATTGTTTTTAAATGTGTCTCACATCTTTAATATTTATATTAATTAAGCATTATTGATTTTGAATTGAGTAGAAAACCTTCCAAAAGTTTCCAATAAAGTTTCTCAAAACTTCAAACATTTTCTCTGAAATTGAGTTAAAAATTGCAAATTTTCTGAAACGTTCAATCGAAATTTTACCACAAACTTATTCAACGAAAATTTGCAAATAGGAGCAGGTTTTACTCGTCTACAATATTTTAAAGTTATATTTTAGTTCTATCATTAGGAGGCAAAAAATTGACTCTATGTGAAAAAATGTTCTTTAGGTGGCAATAGCTGGCTGCTAGGAAGAGGGTGTGGTAAAATAGAAAACTTTCCGGTATTAAAAAAATAAAGGAGCAACTCTCTACCATTCTGATGCACCACTGATTTTTACTTTCTCGCACTTACTTCGTACAAAGAAAAAGTTATGTAATTGTGCGCCGAAAAACAGCGAATGTTCAGCAGAAAAACTCATTGTCAGTTCCTGGTAACGAAACACTGGATATATCCTATTGATACATATAGTTAATTACTTCCTCTAACGTGTGGTGCAGCCAGAATCCACGTTTTGTGGGTCCTTGATGCCGAAAAATCGATTGATCGGAAAACGTCCGTCTGAGGTGAACGCTAACGCCTAAACCGTTCAGACGATTTTCTCCAAAATTGATATTCCCCGATCGATCTCGAAGCTTTGAGGCTACTTTACATGAAGCCTTAAAAACATTTTCAAATTTTTTTCAAAAATGGCTCCAAAGATTTTAATTAAACTTTGATCTCGAATAGCGTAAAGAACGTGTAATAGAATGGTGCAGGTCTCTTGTATGTTGATATCCCAGATTTTTCCAATATTGCAGAAGCGCAATTTGTTTTCAACGTCTTTCTACAACTATAATATTGAAGATAGATATTTTAATGAAAGAAAAGTTTAATGAAATAAATAAGACCCTTAATGAATTCTGTTAATTAAGATCTTTATTTTTTCTCTTAAATGACACCAAATTTGTTCTTTAAATTTTCTCCTTGTGTGTATTAAGGGACGGATAAAAATGTGTGATTAGTCCCAGTTTCGGCGAACTCTGCGTTCTTTGAAAAATTCCAAAAAGTTAACATTTCAAAAGTTCAAAATTGAATGTAGAGATTTTTGTCTTTCAGAAGTCCTTTTCCAAAATATTAGCTCTTTCAAAAAGGTCATGTAAATTTTTGTTAAAAAAAGAGTGGTCTCCGCTTAATTTGAGTTTGAAATTATTGCAATTTATAAAGAAAAACATTTTATCAAAAACAGCTTAAAATTTTTTTCTTCAATTTTTTTTCGCGGATAGAAGAAAGGACGCTTAAAAGAATGGCATGGATCTCATTTTTGTTGAACTCTCTAAATTTTCGAAAATTGCAAATTTAGAAATAATGCCAGAAAGTAAGTGATGTTGTAGCACCACAGTTTCAGGTTGCCACGCCTACAAATCCGTGGATAATGAGTTCATCCTCCATCCCCCATCGGTGTAGAAAATCCTCGCCTGCTTTGAAGATCCGGGATGTAACGATTAGCTATTAGACGCCGGAGATGAAAGGGAAAACCAGCTAATAACATACCTAAGTAAATGAGATGAAGATAAACTCTAGTAAAATGAGGGCGCAAGAGAAGAAACAAATGAAAGTGACGTTTGCTCGTACACAGCACCAAGATGACCCAATAAGGGATGTTTCCACATTTATTTTGGAAACGATTACAGCAAATGAACCGTTTGTGATTTTCTGCTCCGAGTCTATTTTAAAGCACACTAAACGTTTTTGCATTCAAAATGTGTTTTTATTTCGATTAATATTCGGAAGGTGTCGACCAAATTTTTAGCCAGAATCTTTATTATCTTAAGTCATAAAACAAATGAGAGGAGTTAATTCGGCATGTATATTGCATATACGATATTACCTGTGAAGTATAATTGCCGTGCATGATTTTATGATGCTGGTAAAACTGCGGTTTGTGTGACCAACCACAAACTACTGCCTGTGGTGGCTCTGGGTTTCAACGTTTTTTCAAGGAAGTACGCCGCTTACAATACTCCTTACGATATTTAGAGTTAAATTCGAATGGGTGCGAGCCACCGAATTTTCTTCGTTGGATCGACGATCAAACGCAAGACTAGCGAGTACGTTCATGACGGCATAACGGCTGCAGACGGCGTGGTGGTATAGCGGCAATTAATCGACCTGTCGATAACGGCGACACTAAAATATTTGAGTTTGTCGCTTAAAAGCATTTTTTGTATACCAGCCAGTGATACCAAAAGTATTTTAGCATTATAAACGACCTTTTCTGTTGCAAGAAATCGTTCATAATCGGGCATTTTATGGCACAAACGATGACGTATTAGATTTTACGGCACGAATCACGGCGTCAACACAAATTCAGCCAATCGCAGCGAGATAATCGTGGGGAGGTTGAGTTAAATGGAACAGCCGACCACCGTTTTCTCGAACACATATTAAATGCCCGGGACGTCACAAGAAAGTTGTTTCGAAAAACTAAGTTTGATTCCTTTAAAAATTTATAATGCTGTTATACAAAAAAATAGCGCAACCAACTCGTTTATAATGTTGCTTTATTGCATTCGTACAAATTTGTACAAATTGCTCCTAAGGTAACTCGTTTTCAAAACATGTATTCATGCAATAAAGCTTAACATTATAAACTAATTGCGTAACCTGCTATTATTAACAAAAAACTGCGCCGCCCAACGCAAAAGACTCCACGTTCTTTGGCGGCCCGCCTCCGAGCAGCCAGGAGACGAGTGCTGACGTCAGGGAAATTTCCAGCCCCTTCCTCTCCTTGGTCGTTATGACTGCCCCCGCTCCCTCGCCCCGGCTGACCCCGGATCGAATCCCGATGGGAACACGTGCTTGGAAATAGAGCCAACGGCCCCGATGCTTCATCCGATAGCTCGCTCGCAGGTGGGGCTGAAAAAATTACTTGTCTCGTGGTTCAATTCCCACCGCACATACTTCATCTGACGGTGAACAGAGATGAAACCTATTGACAATATTACAATTTTTCTCACAGTGCATCAACTTGATTCATCTAATGGTGGTGTAATCTTACAATTCTGGATCGAAAAATCTATTTTCTACGGGTATACGATTAAATATCCACAAACCAACCACTTTTAATTATTTTATAATTATTTGTAGGTTAGAATTTGAACCGCGGACACATCTTGAGAAATACTTTATTTCCAATGAGTATTAGCAGTTGTTAATTTAACATTTTCATTAACTGTTGTTAAAAAATTCTAATTAAAATTAGAAATTCCTCATAAATTATATAAAAGGATCAAAGGTAGGAAACAATAGTGATTGAAAATAGTATTTTTAAATGCAATTTGAACACTGTCTTTGCAAAAAAAAAAAAAAAAGTACTTCTCGCAAAAATTACCATTTAGTGGAATGGTTTTATTCTGTCAATAATTAACGAAATATGAGCCTCAAAAAGTAACTAAATGCCTACCAGCTGGGTCTAATTGATTAGAATATTGCGGTTGCCCCGGTACGATAATGCAGCAAGGACCAAAAGCAATATAAACGAAATATTTTTACATTTTTATTAGTCCGTTTTTCATGACTTGGCATTGTTCACCATTGCACTCTTCAGAGGTTTTGAACAAGATGCAGTTAAATGTTTGGTAGAGATTATGAAAAAATAGAATAGATAGAATTGTTGGGCGACTTTACGCTGACACAAGTAACAATAATGCATGACGTTGAAGACTTATTCTCCAACTTGCAAAGGTTAAAAAAGTCCATTGGAAGAAGATAATTAAATACGGTTTTTACAACAAATATATAGAATGGTATGTTGAAGTTTATATAATTACTATTCTTCAATTCAATAATCTTGTTACGAGAATATTGAATTCACACGTCAAACTTATTGCTTTAGCGTTTCAACTCGGGCATGAACTGATTTAACCATTGGATGTAGACTGACTATTATGAAAAATAGAGAAACATTTTTTAAAGAATTGACATTTGTTTTCAAGCCATCTCTTTCGTGATCGACAAACACACACGTCACATACTAAGTCATATACAGTTTTTGCTATTCTTTGACAAAATAAATCAAATCAAATTTAATCGCAATAAAAAACTACTCTCACTGAGAAAATGTACACGTTTTGACAACTTTCTTCAAAACAGTCCAGAAATATCTTTCTTCCTTTCATTAATTGAGCATCAAACGCGAACTCGGAAAATAAAAATGTGAAAATATTTAATTTATATTGCTTTTGGCCCTTGCTCTATTATCGCACCGGGGCAACCGAATTATTCTGAACAATTAGAACCCAGCTGGTAGGCATTTCCTTACTTTTCGGGACATATATTTTGTGAATTATTTTCAGAATAACACCGTTCCACTAAATTGTAGTTTTTGAGGAAAGTCCCTGTTTTTGCAATGGCAGTGATCAAATTGCATTTAAAAATACTATTTTCAATTACTATTGTTTCCTACCTTTGATCCTTTCATTTAATTTATGATGAATTTCTAATGTTAATTCAATTTTTTAACAACAGTTAATGAAAATGTTAAATTAACAACTAGTAATACTTATTGGAAAAAAAATATTTCTCAAAATGTGTCTGCGGTCCAAATTGTAACCTACAAATAATTATAAAATAATTAAAAGTGGTTGGTTGGTTGATACTTAATTTTATACCCGTAGAAAATATATTTTTCGATTCAGAATTTTAATAATTAAATTTCGATTATTAAACTGTCGATGTCTAGGAAGAAGTGGCAGGAACGGGTCACGAGAAACACTGTACCCCTCATGTCAATATTACTAGTTGGAGAATCGGTCGTGGGATTATCTTCGTTGTCGACCTATATACACTGACATAGAGAACCGAGGGTCAATGCAATGGGTGGATGAATCTCTGCGACAAGACAGAGAAGGATCATAGCGAACCTGTTCTTTAAAACACTGGATGAATCCAAACTTTCTAGGGAGCGTTCTGTTCGTAGCGAGCAGACAGGCGCCTGTCAGGGCAACTCAATCCGAGTGGGCCTGGATGAACTGGCACAGGCGGTGGGCGAGATGGAGGGAGAACCGGAACGCGTCGCGATGCTCACATGGGCGACCCGACTCCCCCTCCCCCCACCCTCCTTCCGTTACCCTCCCCTCCCCTCCCGCACCGGAGCCTACCAGGCGTCGTGCAAGGTGCAGTCTCTGCCGCCGCTCCGGCGGCTAATAACCGCGGGCTACGACGCGGTCAGACAAAGCGTACATCGGGCGCCGGTCCAGGAACTGCCTTTGGGGCACGTGATTTTTGCTGGAAAACATTTTCAATTGTGGTTACCTATATTACTCAATGTAATGCTCAATGCGCGCAGAAATTGAAAGAAAATTACCCAGCCAGCGGCCATGAGGTTCTTTGGTTTCATGAGATTCCCAAGAACCCGAGAAAAATAGCAAAACCGTCAGATTAGATTTTAACTAAAAATGCTACTTTTTGATTCTTTTATTCCACATATTCTCGTATTGTGAGTACTGACTGAATTCTCATACTCAATAAATCTTAAAGTACGACACAGTCGAATCAAACGACAGCAATGGTCTCAGGAAAATGGCGGCCGCCGTTAAATATTTGCTGTTAACTTATATAACGAACTGATGTACGGAATGTAATAACATGTAGAAAATATGTTATTGTAGAATTTGTGAAGTCAGTTTTTAATAAAAAATATGTATTGCATATATGAGAGTATTTTATTTGTTGTTCTTGAGTAGTGTACGTGGGACTTTTTGGAAAACCGTTTTGTGTGGTTTAGGTCAGTAGATTTTTTGTTGCTATAGATCTCTAGTTCTACATTATAGAAATTCCAAAAATGTTTCACTGTTAATTATGTTACCCCACCACAATAATGACAGTGTCTCGCCGATCTGGCAACTTGACGCTGCATCCGGAATTGCCCGGGGTCGGAAATTGTCTAAATGAGGGGCAGACAAACTTAGTGAATTTCTGAGCATCGGTGCCATTTTTAAAGCCTACAGTGAGCTACTAAAAAAAGCAGGACAGAAATAATTATTTTTTCAATTTTTACATTTGTTTATTGCCTATAAATATACATTTCTAGTAAATTCGAAATCAGTTTTAATAAAACTTGGTCAAAAATGAAATTAAAACTGAATTAGACATAAGAAAGTAATGAAAAATCGTCAGTAGTAAATTAGAAATGTAGATACAGGTTTTCATCAGACTTATTAGTTAGAACGACAAAAAGGGACTCTTTTTTCCATCAAAATTTATAATACTAGAATGTTAATACTAGAATGTTCTACTAATACTAGAAAATTTTTAATACTAGAATTCCAGTGGTAGTGACTATCACTGGAATACAATTAACCAAATGTTCATTAGTGAATCGGTTATTGTTCTTGTCTTTTATAATTTTCATACTGGAGAGAAAAATCTCACACAGATAACTAGAGCTGAACATAGCTACTTAACATGAATTCCCTCGGTACCGAGGAAAGCAAGAAATGTAAACTGCATTTTATGTAAACTAAACAAGTTGATGACATTACACTGGCATCGTTCTCGTCACATTTTGCAACAATAATTACTCAAAAATTCCTTTCGAGTGAAAATTGACTATTTCGATGAAATTGTCGATATTTTGGTAAACTACTAAACTAACCCAACTATTGTAATTCGTTCAACCGTTTTAATCACTGCTATCTCCAGCGCATTTCACACATGCTCCATTTATCTATTCACTTTTGCCTTTGGTCAGTATCTCCTTTACGGGAGCGGTAGCTCAGTGCATCAACTGATGACACTGCAGCGTCTCTGACCGGGAGGTCCTAGGTTCGAGTCCTGACGGCGGCAGGATTTTCGACGCTAGCTTTACAGCAAGGTCAAATTCAGTCGCTGTCTGGAGGAGAATTCTAGAGCCCTATTGCTCTGATCGGTAGTTTTCCGTGGTTTCTCCGATCAACACCAGGCGAATGCCGGAGCAGTACCCTAACAAATGGGCCACGGACCGCGCGCGATCTGTCCTTCCTCTTCCTTGTCCTATCCTCTCCCCTTACACGCACACTTACACTAACATGCACTACACTATCACATACTTCGGGAGCTCGGGCGGGAGCTTAGAGCTTGTCCTGGCTGGGGCGGTGCCCCGCTGGTGGGAGAGTCCTGGTTAGGGGCAACCCCGCTAGCCGACGGTAGGTCGGCGCCGGATTTCGCCATCCAGCGGGGGAAGATCACCGCCATCTCCCGAGAAAAAACATGCACTACGCTAACGGGACTAATGACCAAAGCAGTTAACGTGCCCGGAAACACGAAAAAATCAATCAATCAATCAGTATCTCCTCATGAGACACATGCGTGATGCGATAAATGCACTGCCTTCTTCGTACCTCGAAAAGCCGCGCTCGTGACTGAATTGAGCCCTTGTAACATCTCCCTTGAAACAGCAACGGTGCCAGTTAGTCCCGCAACGAGTGTGCGATCGAGTAACGGCCATTTCCCTCATAAAACGATACCACTTTAAGGTTCTGTATAGTACTGTTGCAAATACATAAAACAGCATTATTAATCCAAGTTTTATTACATGTAGTTTAACAAACTCCTTCCTATTACAACCGATTTCCAACACGTTTCATGCCAAAATATTCACTCGTGGATCAGTGCGAAGCAGTTTTCGAGGCTTCGAAGGGTGACCAGAGTCAACAAAGAGAAACCTGACAGAAGAAAGCCCACCGGAAGACCGCTAGTGAACCGCAAAGGAAGTCGTTCAGTCCACTCGCAGCCTACGCCACAGACGAAGGAACAAGACGTTAGAAAGTAGTAGGAAAGTGTGGTGTTTATGATATTGTCGTTATAAAAAATTGAAATATCTGGCGTAGTTTCATCATAATTTATTTTTCCATAAAGCTTTTTAGGCTGCTTTGCGGGCATTTCTGAGCTACAATAAAATATATTATTTCTAATGAATCACTTGTACAAAGAGAAGAACAAATGAGGTCTCGTTAAAAAGAGAGTATATGGGATTTTCATGTTACGAGATAATATGGTTTGAAACATTTTCACTCCTACAACTTTTGTAGGATGCAATATTATGAATTCAAACTCGTATGAAATTTGTCGAAACAAAACTAAGGATTTCAAATAATTTTATGTACTACCTTCAATGCATATTTTTTCAAATTAATAGAGAAATATGTGAAATTAATATTAAGATTACAAGGCCTTTTTATGAAAGTGACAGTCAGTCATGTTTTCTACCCCTCCTTTTTACATAGATGGTCGTGTTTTAATGCAAAACTGAAAGACAAAATTGCATCTTTCAAAACAAGTTTTTTTCTCAAAAATTTTTTGAAATAATAGAATGAAAGTATATAGATTAGTTTCAAAGTAATTCACAAAATAGTAAAGAAATGTTGTGATATGAGATTGCTAATGACTATGTTGTGTTGTTGCAAAACAACCTAAAATAATCAAAGATACAGTGTTTCAACTCTGTATCTCCAAATAGTATTTCTTTTAATCATATCATCTACGTGATGAGTAGTTGCACTTTTGCACTGCAGATTCCAGAAAGAAGAAAATGTGAGAGGCGTATCTACGGCATGGCAGCATAGCACGTGCCATGAGCGCTTCTCAAAAGGGGTGCTATTTAGAGAATACGCGCTAAAACAAATAACAACCTTGATTTGAAGTGTCCTGACAGGGGCGCAAATTCTAGGCTTGCCATGGGCGCCTGAATACCTTCCGGTTTCAACAGATATTTTCATATCACATTCATCTTTTTGCAGCAATTTCAAACGATTATGGTTTGCCTGTTTTTTCTTCACCTGAATTAGTGACGTAGACTCACCTGAATATCTTCACTTAGTGTCATTTACATTTTATTCACTAATCAGATTGAAACTTAAAAAATACTGACAAAATAGCATTACCTCATCAACGAGTAAAATGTGCACAATGCACAACGTTCTTCGTATTATCATTGTGAATTGAAATTCAAAGAGATAGTAATAAAAGTTTGCAGGCTGCTGTAAAGAAAATCATTAGGACTCCAAAAACAAGATCTCCCTAAAACGGTCGTCCGCAGGTAAACGTCATTTTACATAAACATCCTCAAATATAAGTGAAATAACAGTGACAGAATTGGTATGTGCGTTTACTCGTCTGAATTTTATTTTATTCTATTTTTATGTATTTCTTAATATAACATTTTGTCAAATTTATTTATATTTAAAAAATGTTTTATTTATGTTAAATTTATAGAGTTAATGCTTAACCTTCAAGTTTCAAATCAACTTATTTCAGCTACTTCTCATATTTTTTATTATCTTTGTAGAATTGGTAATTTTGAAGCTTCCTATTTTATTGAAGCACTGATAATGACCGCATTGCAGCCGAAAATATTTTTATGCGGAAACAAATTATTATAAAAAAATGCCAGTTACTCCAGATATATCTTCAACACCAGGCGAATGCCGGAGCAGTACCCTACCAAACGGGCTACGGACCGCGCGATATAGTTCCTTCCTCTTCCTTCAGATTGAACACCTTACACACACACTTACACTAACATGCACTACACTACAACATATTCCGGGAGACCGGTCGGGAGCTCAGAGCTTGTCCCGGCTGGGGCGGTGCCCCGCTGGTGGGAGAGTCCTGGTTAGGGAAGAAACACCCCTACCCGACGGTAGGTCGGCGCCGGATCTCGTCATCCGGCGGGGGAAGATCACCGCCATCTCCGGAGAAAAAACATGCACTACACTAACGGGACTAATGACCAAAGCAGGTGACGCGCCCGGAAACAAGCAAAAATCAAACAATCAATCCAGATATATCTGATAAAAATAGGAAGTGCGTATAGAGCATTCCACGTCGCTGGTGTAGTAAATTCTCCATGGAGCTTTGTATTCCTAGCTCCATGAACTACTCCGTGGAGATGGAGAATATTACAAAACGCTTCCTGAGTAGCTTCAGTTAAGAATTCGTTCAGACGCAGACTAACGAGCCGGTTTACAAGAGGTGATTAATCACGTGCCTGCGCTTAGAATGAAGCAGGTGTCCAAACCTGGTAAGGAGGGTGTAATTGATGCCCTAAACTACACGAGTTTTTGAAAAAAAATTAAATAGTGCATAACGCAAATTTATCTTCATGAATTCAGATATGTAATCGGTTTCACCACGAAGCAACTTCCCCTGTGGCAGCGTCTTTGACTTCCTCGTATGTAAAGTAGAAAATACTGTAGTGCCGAAAAAGTCGAAGAGATTTTGGGAGAAAAACGTTTTTTTTTTAAGTTCATGGTACCGAAGAGTGTTTTTTATTCGAAAGTGTTTGACTATCCCTCAGTCCGTCGGTCTGTCTGTCCGTTTTTGGACAACGCTAGCATCTAAACCGTTCAGAAGTTTCTTCTAAATTGATATTTGCATGGAATCCCTTCGGAATAGAACATACATTCCTATAAACTGTTTATGCATAGAATGATTAGCATATTAGCGTCCTATATATTTGATAGGTGAATTAGCATATTTCCTTTTTTGCTGTCACTTTGGCCTCCCAAAATTTTGACATTTACTTCCAGAACTCCCTGAATAAGGAGTGTAGCGTGTATTGGATATGTATAGAGCCCATTAAGAAATTAATATTGGGCATTGTGCAAGAGATTGCAGAATTCTACGATTTATCGATTTATTTGCTATTTTCGGGAAGTATTTTGTACGTATGCAAAGAGTTTTTCTCTTCAAGTTAGATCAAATTAAGTCCTTCTGGAGGGGTTCCGTGAGATATTAAAATTTGTTAATTTGAACATCTTTACACATACCTGCAGTCTATTATTTGAGAGTTTTTGTATTTTGTGAAGACCAACCGACGAAAGCAAAGGAAAAAAGTTTTATTAAAACATATTTTTCAACCCGGGAGCGGTAGCTCAGTGCATCAACTGATGTCACTGCAGCGCCTCTGACCGGGAGGTCCTAGGTTCGAGTCCTGACGGCGCCAGCATTTTCGACACTAGGTTTTCAACTAGGTCGAATTCAGTCGCTGTCTGGAGGAGAATTCCAGCGGGCGGCTGCTCTGATCGGTAGTTTTCCGTGGTTTCTCCGATCTACACCAGGCGATTGCCGGAGCAGTACCCTACCAAACGGGCCACGGACCGCGCGCGATCTACCCTTCCTCTTCCTTGTCCTATCTTCTCCCCTTACACACACTTACACTAACATTCACTACACTACCACTTATTCCGGGAGACTGGTTGGGAGCTTAGAGCTTGTCCCGGCTGGAACGGTGCCCCGCTGGTGGGAGAGTCCTGGTTAGGGGGAAACCCCACTAGTCGACGGTAGGTCGGCGCCCGGTGCATGCACTACACTAACGGGACTAATGACCAGACCGGCAGTTGACGCTCCCGGAAACACGAAAAAATCAATCATATTTTTTTCAAATAAAAGTTAAATAACCATTAAAGAGGAAAAATGGTCATAACATATCTCAGCGACCTCAATGGTGAATAGAGAAAGCAATTGATCCTAGATTGAATAACGCCGAGTCATACACTGTCACATCATACACTCGCGCAATACAAGGCGAATGAGGATTATGTTTTTCTGCACTTTCTACCCCCTGACCCTACATCCCAGAGACCAGGTAGTAATCGGTCGGCCTAGAAATTTCGCCCCCCGTCCCTGTTCCTAGAAGCTCCGTGCGATTCCCGACAGCCATTCACTTGCCTAGAAAGCTCACGGGGCTTCAATAAGCACAATCCGAGTGGGTCGTGGTCTTCTCCAACGCCCGCATGGAAAAAACTGGAAAGCGCTTGGAGCAAGTATGTCAGAGTATTCTTGATAAGTACGAATGTCTTACTCTGTGCGAAATTATTTCACCCCTTCTAAATTAGGCTCCGGCCTGAAGAAATTACAACTTAGGGGTTCTTATAAGAACCAAAAAGAGTTCAAAATTCCATATTTTTAGATATTTCAGCAAGTTATTCCCCACAACTGGCATTACGTGCTGGGACATTTCCTCTTGGAAAGTTTAAAGCTCATTGAAAGGTATAAGGCGGGGGAAAATCACAAATTCATTACTAAGCATGTCTATGCTATGAAGTTTTTGGTACCGCCTGAAAAATTTCCATATTGGACTAGTTTGGTTCTTGTAAAAAAGTCCCTTCAATTTGTCATTTGAAACACATGTCCTTTATCTTAAATGCTGAGCTACACAAACAGCTGGAGATGACGTCAGTTTTGGAAAGAATTGAAACAAGCGGTTCTATCTTCAACGTTTGGGAAAACACACAACCTTCAACCTTGTATACATCATTGAAGAACCGGTATAACTAGAATCTCATCCATGCAACTGAATCTCAAAGAAACTTCTCAATCACTTCGAACTCCCAAACCCGACTCCTATCTATCAAAGTCAATCATTTTGTTATTTGTTTTAGACGTAGAGAAGATTATGTATATTTTTTCATTAATTTTCTAGTGTAGCCATCATATTAGATTTTTTTACAAAAATAGATGAAATTTTATTTTGCTGACTGTTTCACTTATGTGCAAATTGATCAATGACCGACGACATTTGTTTTTGCATAATTTCCACATCCTCAATTTTTGAAACCATTTATTTGTATCTTTGTAACCATCGGGAGTATTTTAGAACCATAAAATATTTTCACGCTACATAGAAAACAATTTTTGGAAAGTCAGTAGAAAACCAAAGCAGTGATCCTTAACATTACATATTTTTGCCCAAAATTGCAAACATTAGGAAATTTATCTATATTTTAAATTTATGTGCAATTTTGGACAAATTAAATAGTTCTTGATGTCTACCTACGCAAAAAATAGATACCGTATGTTCGACGACTTAATGACTACATGCAATATGAATAATGTTAAAGTTTAAAATGTTCTAATTTTTATTGTCATTGTCGTAGTGGCCTCCTATTTTAACACTTAACATCATTTAAAAAGATGTAAACAATAGGAGATTAAAATGATAGTAACAGAAGTTACGTCGCAAGCGATGAGAGTACTTCTTCTTTTCTTAAGCACAAGGGATAGGTCTGAAATGCGCTGTGTAGTTGCTGGTGTTGCATACAATTGCAAGGCATTCTTGCAACGAACTCTACCTGCCTAAGTTAATTATTTAAGTTAGTAAAATACCTCGTAAAAATCTGTTAAAGTTAGAATTCTAAAATGCGTCTTTAAAGGTAAATGGAAACAAATTCTAGAAATAGACGAGGTATTTTATAAAGCCAAGATACATTTCTAAAAATTACGCAATAGAAGAGTGCCAATACGTATCAAACAAGTTTTTTTTTGCACAAAATACGTGGGGTATTTTATGCTGACTGGACTAGAGAATGTTTTATGCTAATCATGCAGGCTGAAGGCCGGGATAGTGGCCTCGAAAATGCACGAATGCACTGAGTCTAATTAGCAGTATCAGAGCAAAGATTTTTTCGTCTTCTTTTTTTGAACATCTTCGTTAACCCAACTACCTTAAGAAGTACAACTGCTTGAATGACATCCATCTACTCAGTGGTGAGGAATATGGAGAGTATATAGTGTAGAGAAGATTCAACACATGTTTCACATTTATCAAACATAAATTATTTATAATGCATTGTCCATAACCCATGATTCTTTGGCTGTCGGTAAAGAAATATTCGCCTGTCTGCCGCAAAGGGGGCTCAACAGCTGTTGATGACTCGGCGGCAGACAGCGTAAAAACAGGTTTCTTCCCGAGGGCTTCCCACAGAGTACCAATTTCCAATAGTTAAAAGGCGCGTATTTTATTTGTGTTATGATTAGTTTCTCGTTAGCCGTTGGACGCTCTACCTGTTCGCCCTACATCCCACAGCTGGTCGCCGGAAGACATGCGCTTCTGGTTGACGACGGAGAGGGACCGCATTCAGCGGAGCGCCCTGGACTCGAAAATCCACCTCAATTAGGGTTTTCGTCCAGTTTATGTTGATCCATGAAGAAAATGCTGACATGGTTCCTCTCAGTAAATCTACCTTCAATATATAATACTAGCTTAGCGTGCCGCCTCCGGCGAGTAGTTTCAAGTTAAACAAGTGGTGCTACTTACAGCACATACTTTCTCGCCCGCACTTTCACGCACAATTACGCAAAAAGAACTCAAATTTTCGAAAAATTGTACATGACCTTATTTCAAAATCTATTTTCAAGGTACAGATTTCATTAGTGGACAAATCTCTATCTTTAATATTTTAGTTGTAGGAAAACGCCGAAAACATTTTGAACTTTTGCAATTATCAAAAAATCAATTGATTTCGAAAACGAGACCTGCACCATTATCATAAACATTCTTCATACTATCCTACAATAAAAGTTAATCACAAACGATGGAGCCAATTTTTTTTAAATTTTGAAAATGTCTCAGAGGATTCGTGTAAAGTACCTCCCAAAGTTAAAATATCGGTTTCAAATTCAAGGGGAAGTGACATTAGCCAGATTGATTGGGGAATGTCACGTTTGGAGAAAATTGACTGAATGGTTTAGCCGCTAGCGTTGTTTATGGACGAACGAACAGACTCCTTTGCCGTCATTCGATTTTTGGAATGAAGGACCTACAAACACGGATTCTGTCTGCTACATCAGGTGTATATGATTTTTTTCTGAATTTAGCAACTGGATTTATCCACATTTTTTGTTACCAGGGCTCTGGTAAGAGTTTTACAGTCGAAAATTCGCCTTTAGTTTTGCGCAGCATTACATAAATTTCTCTCCACTCAGTAACACGAAAGTTAATATCTTATTTTTTCTTGCAAGTTTATAATAAAAACAACTTCCATGATACAGTTGCTCGACTCCTTCCATTTTCTTCGGATACAGATAGTTTCCATGAAAAAGTATCGATTAAAATGCTGTTATTTTTCTTTCATTGAAAAGTTACTTTTCATTTATAGCCAATTTCACATGAGCGAAGTCGCAACAACCAGTGAGTGTAGCCATCGGGGAGAGTAAGTAGTAATTCACAGCGTTTCATCAATGTAGATACTAGAAATGCATTGAAAGGGCAGCATTTCATTTGAATCGAAATAACCGGGTCAAAAGCTTTTGGGGGGTTATATTAAGTATATATACTAATATATTACATATATTTAATATATATTCATATATATAAAGTATAAGTATATATATTAGTCGCATCAACATCTAGGTCATTAGCGACCACTATTGAAGTTGTTATGGTAACTATGGTGATGACAAGGAGTGAAAGGACGAACAACACAGCACAGCGTCCGAGGCGGGACTGCGTCCCGCAAACCCCGGCCTGAGATCACTACGACATTACTGCTTAGCGATCTCTGATCACCGTCAAAAACAGTATTGTTCTCAAATTCATCCAGAATATTCCTAGAGGAACTGGGCCAAGAATTGTGACAAAGAATCTTTTCTAGTCTTACTTCCTTTGTAAGAAGAGAAAGTAATGTAATCGTGATATCTGCAAAGTTATTCGACAGAAAAACTGGATAAATCTTATTTCTGATTATAATAAATTACTTCTTTTTAACCCCGTATATCAGGAATCCGTGTTCTGTGTGTCTCGATACCGAAAATTAATTGATGGTAAACGTTCATGCTGACCTGGATGGCCGAAATGGCTAAGAGCGACTACCGACTCAGCGCTTCGGGGTCACGGGTCACGGGTCAAGGGTCACGGGTTCGAGTCCTGCCTTGGGCATGGTTGTTTGTCCCTTGACTTTGTGTGTGTGTGTGTGTGTGTGTTGTCAGTGGAGGGCCTCATGTCTCTGCTGACCCCAGATCAGAGGAGCCCGCAAGTGTGTTGGTGCTAGTGTATGGTCGAATATGCGTCCCATCGGGGCGTAAAGGGTAACCGGCTACCGGCTGGATATAAGCCCTAAGTAAAACAACAAAAACGTTCATCTCTGTCTGTCCATATGCTTATCTGAGGTCAACGCCTAAACCGTTCACATGAATTTCTCCGAGATTGATGTTCTTCGATGGATTTGAAAGAACTCAAGGTCCTGCAAGTATGAAAAGCGTATTTTGGGGGTTCTTTACATTAAGACTCAAAACATTTTCAATATTTTCTCAAGAATGGCTTGGAATTATTTTTTTGATTAAATGTTATTCTCATATAGCGTATAGAACGCTTAAAAAGATTGTCGCAGGTCTTATTTTCGTTGGATATTCCCTGGTTGAAAATTTCAACAGTTCAAAATATTTTTTTTGGACGTTTTCCTACAAAATTCAAATAGAGACATTTTCCTTTCTAAAATCTGATTTTTTAAAGACTTATTGAAATAAAGTCATGTACACTTTTTCGAAACACTTATATTTTTAAAATTTCCTTCCGTTAAATATAGGCAATTTTTTGAACAATTGAGCTTTTTAAAAACAAAATGCTTTCTTAAATTTTCTCCTTTGTATGTATCAAAGAACGTTAAAAAATTCTGCTACCACTTTTCCTGTACCCTCTTTTATATTTTTGAAAATTACATAAAATGAATACTGCAAAACTACAAAATTAAAGATGCTTATCTCAAATAAATGTTCTAAAAATTAGATATAGTTTAAAGAAAAGTCATATATGTTTTGTAAACCAATACTTTTTATGTAATTTCGCTTGGAGTTAATACATACTATGAAAACATTTAGTCTAAAACTGCACCATTTTTATTTACCTTTTCCACGGAAACAACATGAAATGCATGAAAGAATGGCGCAGGTCTCATTGTCGTTAATCTCTAAATTTCGAAAATTGCAAAAGTTATAAATAAGTTGCAAGAACTGTAAAATGTTGGGCATCATTAGTTTCATTTGTCCAACAATTGCCATATCATGAAGTATGTTAAGCTCGGGCCGTAAGGCGGTCCGCTTCAAACGATGACAGCCCGCGGGCGATCCGCCGAGAGAAAGCGTTCATCACACAGAGAAAAGATGGGAGGTGAAGATCAGAGAACTGGAGCAAATGCCACATTTGGTTCATTAATAATATAAACTACTAGCAACATACCCAGCGCGGCGTTAGCTTCTTCATGTTCTCAATCATTGCGAATGAGGGAAAAGATTAATTTATGTAAACTATGGTGTTTAATATTATTTTTAACGTCGTTTCAAATTGTAATAAAATACTATTATAATTTTATTTCGTTTTATTTTACAACACATTGCTATTAGATGATATCATAAACATTCTTCATACTATCCTACAATAAAAGTTAATCACAAACGATGGAGCCAATTTTTTTTAAATTTTGAAAATGTATTAGGAAACCACACACTCTAAGCGAGAGGCGAAAAAATGGTCGCAGTGCGTCTACAAACATATTATTTAAATTACTTATTTTCCGTATTTGGATTGTGTTAGTCTTTACCAAACTTTGCAAGGACACTGCGACAATCCTGATGAAGAGCCTGTAAAAATTCCATGTCTATTCATACGCTAATTTTTGTGATATCGATATCGGTTACACATCGTTGAATTTACTTTTATTAGAGTAGATTACACATTGGTAAGAGAACAATTATTTAATTCACTTCATGGATCTCCTGCAACGAAAAATTATTCACGAGTTACTTATAAATAGTTACAAACACTCTTGGCCTATTCTATGTTATCGTTCTTCATAAAATAAACCATCTGTACATATTCTTTGCGCGAATACGGAATATTCTTCAACAGCAAGTCACCGGATGTCCAGATGGGCAATAAGGCGAGGGTGAGTTGCAGCTCCCGTGATGAAATTTTATGATGGGATGGTCTCTAGAATCACCCATGCATAAATGCAGGAGTTCTACTCTTAATGAATAAAAAAACTTATTTTGAAAGTTACCTTCGAGCTGTGGGTCATGAGGAACGTTCTAATGCACGTGAAGAAATTTTCTTTTAAAAACTGTTAAACTTGTAGAATTGGTTTCGTACTAAATAAATAAGATTACTAACTCGTACGATCCATATTTTTAATTGAACATAACAATTTGGAATTATTATTCAAAAATATAAAAGAATACTAAATTGTTACATTCACTCATCATTTCTCATATTTTCTGTTTCTCTTATAATCTGATACAAATCTTTACATTTAGAGATTTGTATCAGCTTAGATAAACAGAAGAAATCAGAAATATAAATCGTTCGTTTAACTAAATTCAATAATTAAGGTTAAGGAGAAATCTTATTCTTAAAAAAGGGAAGAGGTGAGAAATAATATAAGAAAAAATTGTAAGACTTCACCCTTTCACAATTTGCATGCCTTAAAATTGTGATTGAGGGGATTCAAATCCTCAAGCGGCTGCAAAACAATGCTGTAAACTAGTTTTTAATTTCTCGCTATGGAGTACAGATAAGGTCATGTAATGCTGCGTGAAAAAACGGTGAATTTTCGGCAGAAAAACTCTTACGTGTTACAGGACCCTGGTAACAAAAAAGTGGATAAATCCAGTTACTCTTAACATGGTAACAAAAAAGTGGATAAATCCAGTTACTAAATTTAGACGAAACTCTCTAACACAGGGTGTAGCCAGAATACATGTTTAGTGGGTCCTCGATACCGAAATATAGATTGATTATAAAACATCTGTCCGCCTCTATTACCGGGAGCGGTAGCTCAGTGTATCAACTGATGCCACTGCAGCGCCTCTCACCAGGAGGTCCTAGGTTCGAGTCCTGACGGCGGCAGGATTTTCGACACTAGCTTTTCAGCTAGGTCGAATTCAGATGCTGGAGGAGAATTCTAGCGACCGGCTGCTCTGATCGGTAGTTTTCCGTGGTTTCTCCGATCAACACCAGGCGAATGCCGGAGCAGTACCCTACCAAACGGGCCACGGACCGCGCGCGATCTGTCCTTCCCCTTCCTTGTCCTATCCTCTCCCCTTACACACACACACACACACACACACACACACACTAATATGCACTACACTACCACATATTCCGTGAGTTTAGAGTTTGTCCCGGCTGGGGCGGTGCCCCGCTTGTGGGAGAGTCCTGGTTAGGGGGAAACCCCACTAGCCGACGGTAGGTTGGTGCCGGATCTCGCCATCCAGCGAGGGGAAAATCACCACCATCTCCCGAGAAAAAACATGCACTACACTAACGGGACTAATGACCGAAGCAGTTGACGCGCCCGGAAACACGAAAAAATCAATCAAACCGTCTCTGTTCGTCTGTGAACAACACTAGCTGCTAAACCGCTCAGCCAATTTTCTCCAAAATTGATATTCCTCAATAAATCTGGCTGAGATCGCGTCTCCTTGACTTTGAAACTGATATTTTAATTTTGAAAGGTACTTTACATGAAGCCCCTGGGATTATTTCCAAATTTTCAAAAAAAAAATGGCTCCGTCGTTTTGATTTATTTTTTGTGTGGATAGTGTGAAGGACGTTTAAGAAAATGGCGCACATCTCACTTCCGTTGAAAACCCTGAGTTTTCGATAATTGCAAAAATTCAAAATTTTTTCGGCGTCTTCCTACAAGTACAATTATGAAGATAGAGACTTTTTTCGTCAATGAAATCTGTTGCTTAAAGATATATTTTGAATCAAGATCATGTACAATTTTTCAAAACTTTGAGTACTTTTCGCTTAATTTTACGTGAAAGTAAAAATGAGAAAGTACGTGCTGTGTAGTATCATTAGTTTTAAATTATAAACAATATAAAGGTGGTTATTAAATGTTATACTTTTCTGTTTTTGCTTCTTAAACGTGAATTAAAAGATAAACTATATATCACATGAAAGGTAACATATTGTTGGTGATCTATTTGAAACAATAGAAATTCAAGATTTATTTTTCTTATTATAATACTACATAAAAATTTAATTAGTCTAAAACAGACAAAAACCGTCAGTCTCTGAATAGATGTATCTCATAGTAACCGAACTTAAGAGCGGGGCTTGTCTTTCGCGGCATAGGCAACTCCTCATTCTGAGCTCTCTGAGCTTGAAATGGTATCCAAACGTGGAGTTTTGATGTTGTGCATCGGTCCACTTAAGATTTGGCGTTCAATTCGTATGACGCGATCGAGCTTCAAGATAATCAACTGTCACTGACACTAAACGCGAAATGACACCACGTTAAATGATGGAGAACTGGCTACCTGGAACCAAGGTCATGGGGGCAGAGGTACACCACTCAATCAAACTTTCAGGGCTTGTGCAGTGGAAGAAAGTTTCTATTCGGTTCACCTACAAACTAAGTAGATGAAATTCTCAAGGGATGTCATGTATCTTCAGGAGCCTTACATCATGAAACCGCAAACAAGTTTTCAATGAGGAGAGGTGTATAATTATTGGCAACTTACAATCATTACATACTGTGAATGTCATTATGGGCTATATAGTTGAGCAGAAGTAATTTAAGTAAGTAAATACTCATATATTTTCGTGACCGCAAGAAATTTCTTCGCAGTGTCTCAAAATGCTTGCAGTTTGTATGAAACGCGTGTAGAATGCAATGCATGCAGTAAAGCAGGTACTGCCATATTCTCCAATGCCTCTGTTTCATTTTATTTCATTCTAGCTCTCTCGACCTGAAAATTTCTCACTAGTAATTTTAAAAATAAATCTAAAATAGGAACGAACCAAATATTATGGAATATATTTTTTTATTTTTTTATGAATTCTATTACTAAATGTTCGTAAGTTTTGCTAATAAAGAGATAGTACAAAGGTAGGTAATAGAGATACATAATATGAAATAAAAGGACGCAATAATTTAAGTCTTGGGAATAACGACATAAAGGAAATTCACATAAAAACTGATAAATTTTCTGAATAAGTTATGTCTAACATGTTGTAAATTATAGTCCTAGTTTATTCCCCATAAGAGATCTATAATACACGAACTAAGAGACACTACCCTAGTTGAGTCCCTTAAAGTGGTGGTTAGTAGTAAGTGTAGTCCCTTAAAGTAGTGGTTAGTAGTAAGTGTAGTCCCTTAAAGTGGTGGTTAGTAGTAAGTGTAGTCCCTTAAAGTAGTGGTTAGTAGTAAGTGTAGTCCCTTAAAGTGGTAGTTAGTAGTAAGTGTAGTCCCTTAAAGTGGTGGTTAGTAGTAAGTGTAGTCCCTTAAAGTAGTGGTTAGTAAAGTAGTAGTCGAGCCCTACGTGTTCGAATCCCACCTTGAGCGTGGGTGTTTGCTTTAGTGACGTGGTATGGTGGGGCGTATCCCTACCTCCATGTAGCACCTACAATACCCAATTGCTTCCCAGACCTCCCCCTGCCCCAAAGTTGGGTGTGCCTGGAACGCGGGCGGTCGCATTCATTCTATAGTATGAATGTGACGGTCTGGATAGGAGGAGGAGTAATTTCCATATTGGGGCTAAGGGCTGCCACCTTACCTCCCTGTTTGCAATAGGGTTCATTCGCCGACTTGAGCTTACGAGTCGCAATTCGGCAGAAGATCGAACTCGTGCCACAACTAGCTTACGAGTCACTGTAGAGTTATGGAGTGGAGGCTAGAGTCAACGTTTCCAAAGGTGAAAAAAGGCAACGTTTCCAAAGGTGTAAAAAGGCAGTGAAGGGATTTAACTGAAGGAAGGGAGCATTAACTACAACAGAGGTGAAGTGACCTTAAAACGCCCAGGGCATACGAAAACTACAAAACACACTAGCTGAACATTCTGCACTTTGTAAATATTTATTTTAAAAATGAATATAACAAACTGGATCAGAATTTCGAACTGACAGTCCCTGACATGTGCATTAGAACGTAATATGATCTGTAATGTGTGTGAGTAAAAATTGTAATATCGCTAAGCGTTGAGATAAAAAGTCACATAAAATCAAATAGTCCCATTAAGTTTATTATCGAATATTATTAGTCTCTATTTTTTCAATATAATTTTACATAATTTTAAATTACTGTTCATATCTGACCACTTATGGTACGTAGTAGGGATCCTCAAAATAACTATCCAAAAATATAATACAGGTTCAAAAGGTATAATTTTGTAGAATACAGCTTAAGAAATGGTCCCCACCTGTCTCCCACAATTTTTCCAACTGTGCATCCTCTCGCATGAAACTCATGTCCCCACAAAACTCACATATCCCCACAAATCTTTTGTACTTCAAAAAACATGAAAACCTGGCTTTAAGGGACTAAGACGTATCTTTTCCGAGTATTGAAATGCGTGCCACAGTAATCTAATCTGTTTTGCATCTGCAATATTTTGTTTTTCGCCTTAAATATGTTTGATACAGATGTAAGAAGTAATTTCCTATTCAGTAGTAGCATTCTTACAGAGTTTTGTGTCGATGGTTTCTTATAAATTGTAAAAACCTTCATCTACGTGTATTATAAACCTTCATCTTAGTGTATTATAAACAAGTGTCCGAGAATAAATGTTGAAAACTTCTAAGACATATAGAGGGAGGCGAAAATGATCACTTATTGTTAATGAACATATAGTAGAAAATTGCATGTAACGGAGTTATGTGCATGACCTGCCGCGCATCTGTCATAAGAAATTGCTTAAAAATCGGTGACAAATATCACATGTGTAATTCTGACATGAGAAAATTTCCACCATATATTCAGTTGAAAAAGTTATCATTTTCGTCTCTTTTCATGTCCTAGAAATTTGTAACATTTATTATATATATATATATATATATATATATATATATATATATATATATATATATATATATATATAAAGATAACTAAAGAAAAAAGCCGGTAATTTGTGTTCATTACAAGGAGTTCTGTCGGCCATCCTTCCACAAGTCGCAACGTTTGTCTTCAAAACTTATCGCTGCAACCCGGATCTTCGGCGTTTCCGGTGTTCGAAGCCTCAATTGCAGTGTGGCAACTGCATACGCTATCGCACCCTGTCGTTACCAGAAAAAGAAATTAAAAAAAGCAGAGGAGTGGTTAGCGAAAAACACGCAGAGCGGCGACGAGTGAGAAGAAGAATTCGCGTGGAGGCAGCTGAGAAAGTGGCTTCGTGCCCCAGATCCCCGTTTCGGGAATCGAACTCGCAAGCACGCGCTGACGGGGCCGCAGCGGGCGGGAATTCCCGGGACGACGGCTGACGCACGCGGGCCGCATTCGCAATGGCGCAGGTAGGGAGATGCGCTCCGTTACCACGGCAATGAAGCGGTGGGCCCCCTGGCTCAGGGCCGTCCACACCAGTGGGGAAACAACAACGCCTTAGCGGAACATTTAAAAAAAATGTATTCTTGCTTTTGTGTTCTACGTATTTATTATTGTATGTATTTATTATTCTATGTCTACCAAATAGTTTAGTGCAGCTTGTGAACTTCTAAAAATGTAATATTAATGGAGTACGGTCAATAGACTTTTCTCCTCTCAAGTACTAGTTTAAAAATATGTAATTCTACCAAATGTTTGTTCACAAACAAATTGCAAGTTAAATATAGTTTAAAAAAGTCTTGCTTGGCCTGTGTCCCTCAGCAGTCGTGTACGCTGATATTGGTTGATTTACATAGAGCAAGTTTACATTATTATTATTATTATTATTATTATTATTATTATTATTATTATTATTATTATTATTATTATTATTATTATTATATTTATTATTATTATTACGTGGTTATGCAGGAGCACATTACTTTGTATGAGACGGTTAATCGTGCCCAGTCTACAGGGAGAATCAAAAAATTCCGTGGGAAGTTTTCTTTTCAAACGTTTCCAATGAGGATTAGGTTTTCCGAGTTTGAAGCGGGTAGCTGACGGTATTGAAGACATTTTGCTATAGAATTTTGTGGAAAGAAGGGAGTGATGGAGGTGGTTCGTACGGAACTCGAACCCATAATTTCTCGGATCAGATTTTAAGGAATGTTATCGCGTTAATTTGTTAAAGCATTCTGACACTACAATATTAAAAACAGGCACTACAATATTATTGTTTCAAACAATTTATTTACATTTTTTACGTTTCGAATCTAATTCAACTTGTACGTAGATTAGGGTAGGGATATAGGAATTTAAGAAAACGTGCACAGAATACACTTTTCTCCATACTATCTCACACACAGTTTTTAACAGTTTTTTGACATTAAATAAATAAATCGTGATCTTTTAAAAAAAATCTCAGGTCCAGATTTCTTAGAAAAACTTTGCATTTTACATAAAAATTGTCCATATTTGAGCACCATGTCTATGTTGTGCCGGTGATGTTAACCTGTGTGCATCTACAGACCCGTGATTTTTATTGATTGATTCATTGATTAGTGAGTGTGGACGCGTCAACTGCTAAGGTTTCCCGTAAGTACCGTAAGTGTACTGCATTGTTTTCCCTTAGGAGGAGGCGATGATCATTCCCCTCTGAATGGTGAGATTCGACGCCGACCTATCGTCGGCTAGCGGGATTTTCCACAACCAGGTACCTCCCACCAGCGAGGCACCGCCCCAGCCGGGAGAAGCTCTAAGCTTCCGACCAGTTATTTTTTCTTAGTAAGCTTTTAAAGTTATATTTTCCGATCTATTAATACTTAAATAATCGTAAACTGTTAAAGTTTTTGTCAGAAACTAATGTAAACGAAAAGAATGCTTTTATTAGCGAAAGTAAAGTGTAGTTAAACTCTCTTTTTCTTCTTTGAACTGATAGTAAGAGGACCATTTCTCATCTTAGCGTTGATAGTGGTAGTGGTAATGTAATGGTCTACAAGTGTTGGAAGAACTGCAGTTTAAGTACAACTGGAAAACGTATTTAATGGTTTCTCGTGCATTTTTAACAAAACAAAAATAAGACGGGAAACTTTAGTGACAAATAATTGTTACTTTTGTTTATGATGTATACGGGTTTATTGCTGGTGCCAATTCTTGACATCCCCTGTTCATGAAGACAGAAGTCGCTACTGGTTCAAGGCCGCCATTACGGAGAAATTGCACACTTAAGTAAGGCGACCTGCAGCGGTGCAGGTGGCCCGGAAACGAGTGGAAGAGATCTGTTGATAAAATTTATTATTTTTTACCTCGAAATGATTGAGTGTTGACTGTCTTTCAAGCACTTGATAACAATAATTTATTTCACAGGAATGAATTGTGGGAAATGCATAAAAACCAGTGTAATGTTTTTTCGATGCACGATAATACATACACAGTTACTCTTTGTTTTAAATTTGTGTTGGAATAAATTGCTCGATCAAGATGTACGTAAACACTCTGGAAAAGAACGTCATTTTATTCTCGTGGTATATGAAATGAATTTTGAAGTTTTATTATCGTTCCTAAAAAAAATAAATTCATGTTTATACAAATTATAAAAATTTATTCTGCAAAATAAATGTTGCTTTTTCAAGTTGAAATTATCATTCAGTAAAAGTTACTGTGCATTTTGGTATCTTTGATGCTCTCGTGCTGGAGTGTGCTGGAATACCGTTCCAGTTCTTTCTTTTTTTTTTTTTTGTGAGTCCATTGTGCTGCTTTTTAGAAGTTCGCAGGCTACAATAATACAAAAGAAAAGGTTGCGGTACTGGAAAATTTATGAATCTGCCGCCATTTGCAATATTTCAATTCCTCGCTCCCAACTGCGGGCGAATTTCTCTTCTGACACGGCAGACGTCTTTTCGTCACCCGCCTCGCCGGTGCAATTAGTGCGGAGTGCGTATCCATTTGGACGTGGAGGTGAGTGGTCCGCCGAGACAGAGAGACTTGCGCGGGGCTGGGACTGGGCGACGGAGGCAAAAACTGACATGGAAACCCACTAAGCCCCCGGGCAACGCCCCCCCCCTCCGCGACCCACACGAATCGACGCGCTAAGGCATCACTCAGGCCCTCGCAGCATACGCTCACCGGGCAGCGAATTGCGCTGCACACGTACAGACTGCGTTTAATCGTATGCAAGGCGTCCAGAAACGAAAGCATTGGATACAGTAGACAGGTAGATAGATACGTGACAGATGGACAGAGAGATGGATAGGGAGACGGTTAGGACCGGGAGCGGTGCGTCAGTGCATCAACTGATCTTACCGGTAGCGGTAGCTCAGAGCATCAACTGATGTCTCTGCAGCGCCTCTAACCGGGAGGTCCTAGGTTCGAGTCCTGACGGCGGCAGGATTTTCGACACTAGCTTCTCAGCTAGGTCGAATTCAGTCGCTGTCTGGAGGAGAATTCTAGCGTCCGGCTGCTCTGATCGGTTGTTTTCCGTGGTTTCTCCGATCAATGCCAGGCGAATACCGGAGCAGTACCCTAACAAACGGGCCACGAATCACGCGCGGGCTTTCCTTCCTCTTCCTTGTCATATCCTCTCCGCTTACACACACTTACACTAACATGCGCTACACTACCACATATCCCGGGAGACCGGTCGGGAGTTTAGAGCTTGTCCCGGCTGGGGCAGTGCCCCGCTGGTGGGAGAGTCCTGGTTAGGAGGAAACCCCACTGGCCGACGGTAGGTCAGCGCCGGATCTCGCCATCCAGCGGGGGAAGATCACCGCCATCTCCCGAGAAAAGACATGCACTACACTAACGGGACTAATGACCGAAGCAGTTGACGCGCCCGGAAACACGAAAGAATCAATCAATCAATCGAATATCAAATACATGTGACGTCATAATACAGACGTCCCTGTTGCCAAGTGCAAAACTTAATATCTCCTATATTATTTCCGTAGTCTCGCACGCCACCAATCTATATAAATGAGGTCTCTAAAGAAAGAGAATTTCACGGCGACGTGAGGAATTGCACTTTAAAAAAATGCATCTGAATATTCATGTCAAATGTCACCCACAACACTCGGCCGGATTTTTAAATCTGTATTATTAAATAATTCCTAAACGAAGCCTTTTAAGGCCTCAAAAACTAAAATTTTGAGGCCAAATACCACAAAGTAATCTTCCTCACACGTAATCTAGAGGATGAGATCTTCTTGAACATTCTAATTCATTTTTGCTGGTTTGACGCTTTTTGATTTTACCCCACCTGTATAATCCGCCATTCTATGTGAAATGAAACATTACTTGATATTCAACGCGATTGAATTACTCAGATGTAGTGCCTCTCTGCTCGGAAATAATGTTAACTAAGAATGTTTTGTATTGACAAAGGTGTATTGTGTATCAATTACAACGAGACACATAGAACAAGTGACAGAGGATAATAGAGGATTGAAGGAAAAAATGTATTGCAGGCTTAATATGGAAATGGAAAAATAATGGAAGAGGGTGGGGTTCCACATGCGAGAAATCTCGCAACGGTACGCTAGTGTTAATTTGTTTCCAAAATTAATGTATTTCCTTTATACATTTATAATATTATAAAAATATAGCATATGCAACTCGTTTATAATATTGTTTTGTTGCATTCGAACAAATCTGAAAACTTGCTCTTGATGTTGGTCGTTTGCTTTAAAATATATACTTATGCGATAAATCTTTACATTATAAAATAATTTCATAATGTAGTACTATTTTCTATTATTATTATTATTATTACAAGTAATATCACGTGTTCATTTAGAAATTCCACAATCCGTGGATTTACGGAAAATTCCACCCACAAGAGTGGTATTTAGTACAACTATTCTGAGAATAATTATTACGGTAATAAACCTAAATGAAAATATTACATTTTATAAATAAGACTAAAAAGATAAATATTGTAATTTATTATCACTGAAGTTTTACGCTAAATTTAAAAAGGGTGTATCTTGTTCTATTGGTAACGGTTACATCGTACACCTATTCCACTAACAATGTTGGTCCACATCGTTCGGACAATCCATTCGATATTACTCAAAATTACGCGGAAACTAGTATTATTTTGGCAAAACTATCAAGGAAGGATTTTCTGATTGAAAAACTATTGCTTGAAGAAAGAAATCTCAACTTCAACAAGAGGGTTTGGAGGACAGTTTCGAAAAGATTTTAACCTCACAATCCAAAATTACAATACAAAACTACTATTTTTCAAAACTTATATATGAATAGTGAAATGTTTACATGAATTTCTCTAAATACTATGTAACCGAGAAAGTAATTATACCTAATGCACATAATATTTAAATAATCCACATATTCAAACTCTCTCAAACATGATCAACATTTGCATTAGTATCTAAAAGATTCTGTAACAAAAAATTCATTAACCTGAGTGAGTAACCTCATATAACTTATTACTATCATAAAAACAATTATATCCATCTGAATCATGAAAGCTTCTCACATTCTTATTCTTCTTAACATTCATCAAATAATTACATCAAGCTACGACATTACACTAAGCAGTTTATATGTGACCTGAAACGAAGAGCTCTCAAAGTACTCACAGCGATGAAGGTTGTTCTACTTTGCCACGCATAGTCTAGCACGCATACATACATAAAATAAGTGATGACCCTAGAGAGAAAGGAAAATCCCCCTCACTCAAAAGTCGTAGGCACTTTTTAGTTCTACATATAAAACGGAAGTTCCGGAGCTTCATCAGAGCCATATCAAGTGAGGAAGCTTGAAATATCTGAAAATCATTCTCTCTCTCTCAAATAAATAAATAAATAAATAAATAAACAAACAAATAAATAAATAAATAAATAAATAAATAAATAAATAAATAAATAAATAAATAAATAAATAAATAAATAAATAAATAAATAAATAAATAAATAAATAAATAAATAAATAAATAAATAAATAAATAAATAAATAAATAAAGAAAGAAAGAAAGAAAGAAAGAAAGAAAGAAAGAAAGATAGAAAGAAAGAAAGAAAGAAAGAAAGAGAGAAAGAAAGTAAATGTTAACTAGTATTGTTTAAATAATATCATTATAGAAACTAGTATATTTTTTATCAAAGATCCGAAAATCGCGGGAACCTGTTTGTCCTCCATAAATTTTATTAGGAAAAACCAATAACAGCAGAGTATCTACCTTACGGCTTAAGCTACAAATCTATTTCG
This sequence comes from Teleogryllus occipitalis, assembly GCA_011170035.1. Lineage (NCBI taxonomy): Eukaryota > Metazoa > Arthropoda > Insecta > Orthoptera > Gryllidae > Teleogryllus > Teleogryllus occipitalis. The sequence goes on from BLKR01015646.1 coordinate 37,093, forward strand.
TAGAATTCTCGTCATCTCTCCGTCGGAAAGACTTGAATCATCGAGGTACGGCTCCCACCTCCGCCAAGAATTGAACCGGGGAAAGCATTGAAACCCGATTATAACAATCGGTCCGAGGATTTTCAACCAGCCTAGTTTCTTATGAGGTATCGTATAGCAACCTGCGTCGATCGGACTGTGCGAAGTCGATCTCACCGCTAACTACAAGCGCCCGCGGGATGCGAAGAAGTTGGTACCCTGACACAACGAATCGGCCAACTCCTCAAATGCCAGCAACATACATATCAGACATTTTAAGGTGTAAAAAACACTCCAGCAGGTTCCTCAGAATATTAGCAATCAATAATTTATTTGCTGTTTTGGTCTCAGAAACATAGATTCTCGTAGAATGTGTTGTTTTGCTAGTTTGTAAATTTTCACTTTTGTTGCAGCCTACATGTCACTTGAAATCTGCATCTTCCCAAGACTCGAAGAGCTTTTGTAGACCCACGAGGTCATTATCGTCATTTATAAACAGCGAGTGCACTGAAATTCTATCGACCGGCTGGCGGACTAAGTTTCTGAAGGTGTAAGGTCGGGCAAGGTATAGGCCACGCACGATACATGATTGTCGTAATATGTACCCAAGTTCCATCAATTAACAAATTTTCATTTTCGTTGTTTGTGTCAGAAAAAATATTCGGCAATACACATATTCTAAGTGCTTGGACTCCCTTTACTCACAATCTTAAAGTAGAAGGAAAATAGTCAAGAAACTGCTGTGCAATAACGAAGTGTTTCTCGGCAAAACGACGTAGGAAACATTTCTTCTAAATGAGAAGGCGGAGGTGTGTTTTGTTTTTGTTTTTCCAAGAAATGACTCATCCTGTAGCTGTGGTGCACAAGCGCTCCGAAGGGCAACTGTCTTTCGAGACTTCTTTCTTTTTGTTACAGAACAGCCATACATAACTGTGGGGACACGGCTGGCTTCACTGCAGGGATGGTGGCAGTAATGCGCTTCACTGCCTGCCGGAATTGCGCTCCATAGAGTTCGGACCACCTGCCTAGACTCGAAGCTAAAATATTTTTCTTTCTCTCCTCCTATCTTTCCCTCTGGCTCTCTCATTCTTTTTCTTTTTATCTCGCTTCCTCTCTTTCTGTCTTTCTTTCTCTCTCTTCCTGTCTTTCCTTTTCTCTCTCTCTTTTTCTCTTTCTCTCCCCATCTTTCTCTCTACGAAGTTATGGGCTGACTTCCAAATTTGCTAACGCCCCTAAATAATTAAATTCTGAAACTGAAATAATAATGTAAATAGAAATACAGAAGAAGCAATCCCAATGCTTCTTCTGTATTTCAAATGCTCAAATATTCAATCTGTCCGATATCCCCACTTCTGTTGAAAATTTCACTAAACGCAGAAGAGACCTAATGTTTCCTTTATTTTCCGTTACTTATGTTGATAATTGTATTCCATAGTTTAATAATGGTCTCATTGTTTTAGCAAAAGGTACTTTCTTATTCAATAACAAAAAATATTTAAAAACAGAAATATTGAGCGTATTGTATTCAAGAAGAGTACACAAACAATCGGCGCACTTTAGAATGAATCTAATTTTAAAGTGCACTATGATATAGACATTCGTATCACATACTTATGTATCAGGACTTGAAGTAAATGACACCGTCATTAATTAATTCAATACATCTGGGCATGAACAAACTAATGAAAATACATATACAGAAACAATTTTATGACGCACTGAATTATTTTCACAGGTTTTATTTTGATATACATGAAAGCGTTCATTGAATCTATTTTTTCTGTTTCTTCTACATAATAAAAAATGTAATAGCTATTGATGTCCGACTGAAGTTCGTACGATAAAATACTTACGTGCGTTCACGCAGGTAGACGAATTGTCCCGTATGGACATACTTTATTCTGAAAATCTATTCTGATAACTATAAACTAGGTTGCAGAATTGGAATATTTGCATACATACGCGGAATTCAGACATTCAATAATAAATTATCAAATTTATTGAAAGATTCATATCGTCAATGGCATTTTATCCTTTTTCTATGCAGAATATTACTCTTTTATTTTACGCAATTGTCTAAACTCTTTCTCTCTTCCAAGACGCCAAACATTTAAAAACGAAACCTTTCTATTTTTCTTGTTTATGATCTTCCATAATTAATTTTGTCATTGGACGAATTAGCCTGTTGATCGTCATCTTTCTCTTTTCTCGTACCATACAAGGTAGCAAAACGGGACATAATTGGTTGATGTATTCTTCCTAGAAATATTACTGATGATGATATTTTTTCGTAATATTGTTTATCGCTTGTAACTATTGCTTATAATTATTAATTATGGTGCTCAACATTTGTAATCAGCCATGTAATAATCCATTTCAGCCTCGATCACATACAAGTCCTTAAATTTGCATACTAATGTTTTCGTTTTATTTTCACAAATGCAGAACATGGTTGCCTTAATGTCTGTTAATAAATATGTACAATGTTCTGACCTAGTTTCTCTTTCGGATTTAATGTCAATAAATGGGTGATATTTATATTTTTATACTAAAATAAGCCTAGAGATATGGTATATCTCCATTCCGTCTGAGGAGACACAATATTCTATATTTAGATAAGCCATATATTTAAGCATTAGAAAGTAGAAAAAGATGAAATAAAAACATTGTGCAGTGAAAATAAATAAAACGATTTGATGAATGTTACATGAATATGAGATTTCAAATGTGCAAAATATGCTAATAAGAAAACGTTACCCTTTTTCCTGCAGCGAGGAGGAAAAGTTTTCAAGAACAGGTTTGTGAATTATATGTAAAAAGATAACGAACATATATGCCTCCTGCATACTGGTAAATCCATGCGCTGCACGGCACCATTATCTGACTCCATTTGCTCTCGTCCAGAGAGTAACATTCTTAATCAGTAGTAAACATTCTTTGAATGTTTGCAGCAGAGAATCAAGGTAATCTGGGTTAATGTCAGTTCCTGATTTCGCGATACTATTCAATAATTAAGATTATTAGTTGTTACTACGTAGCTATTCTTCAATTCATCAAATACGATTTTTTAAAATAATTATTGTGTTGTGGGGTGATTACTTCGAAACTAATATTGAATTATCAAAATTAATAAGATTTTCTTGTCTCATTACATGTGAATTGCGCACTTTTCTTAAATGTAATGCGCACTTTTCTTAACAGTGCATGTGAATTGCGCACTTTTCTTAACAGTACGGCTAGACTGTTTAACTTCAAAATATTTTGAACGAACATTGTTTTTTAAAAATTGTATGTATTCCGTATTGTCTCCATAAATAATTTATCTCCGTAATAATTAAATACAACGTGTATTTATTTCTATTCACAAACGTAGAACGCTAAATCCTCATCAACTGTGGCCATGGTCCGCAACAAACCTATGTGCCCACCCCTACATAACCACAGTCTAGAAAACAAGTCGTCGACGCGTGCTTGTTCCCAACACGGCGACATTCATTTGTCGCGCGCATCCTGCACGCATGCATGCACGCACGACAACGCGCACGGGTGTGCGTCATATAAAAAAAAAGAAGCGCGAATCCCGCACGCACGTTCCCACGCGATTGTCTCACGCGATGCTCGGCGACTGTTTTTCCAAATGGCCCACGACCTACAGAAGACTGCGGAGCCGCGTTGCCACATTCGTTCAAGTCCTCTCCAGCTGACGTGGCTCACCGCATCAACTGATGTCACTGCAGTGCCTCTGACCCCAAGGTCCAAGGGTTCGAGTCCGGACGATGGCAGAACTTTCGCCACCAGCTAGACGGCTATGTCGAATTCAGCCGCTGTCTGGACGAAATTTGTAGCGGTCAGCTGCTCCGATCGGTAATTTCCGTGGTTTCTCCAATCAACATCAGACGAATGCCGGAGCAGTACCCTAATAAACGAGTCACCGACCGCACGCGATCTTTCCTTCTTCTTCCTTATCCTATCCTCTCCCCTTACTTACTCGTACACTTACTGCATACACTACACTATCGCACATGTCGGGAGACAAGTCGGAAGAATATAGCTTATCCCGACTGGGGGTGCCCCGCTGGTGGGAGACACCTGGATGGGAAAACTCCCGCAAGCCGACGTGTAAGTCGGAGCCGAATCTCACTATCCAGCGGGAGGGAGAACACGGTCACCTCTCGTGATTAAAACATGCACTAGACTTACAGGAAATAGCAATAGACGCGCACTCAAACATGAAAAAAACAGTCAATCTCCCTCCAGGTATCTGCTTCGGAAGTCATCCCTCAACAGGAACTGGCTCTAATCTGCCGTCTGTCCTCCCAGCATATATGGTAGTATAGTGTAGAAAATTTGCGTTTTTAAGGGGAGAGAAGAGGAGGAGAATGATGAAGGGAATATTGTGCGCGATTCGTAGCCCGTTTGTTAGGGTACTGCTCTGGTATTCGCTTGATATTGACGGTCTATGAATCACATAATAAGTCTACGTTCAAACATAATAAAATAAATACGATATTCAAATTTTAGAAACATCGCAAGGCAGTGAAAACGATATAGACAATTTTTGAACCTACAAAAAGAAGAAATGTGGCGTCTCTAAGCCTGGGAGGCTATGACGCATTACTAGGGCCCAGACTTGGTTTGTACAAACGTCATTTTAGGATATTTTAAAAAGTATTTAGCCAATTTTGTGATTGTTTTTTAATTATTATAGAAGAGCGATGAACAATATTTTCAATAAATAACAAATTAAAATTGTTGTCGCATTTATTCAATGCTTGTACTTCTAAACTTAAAAAACACTTGTTTAAAATCCAAAAACCATCATCTTTGAGATGCACAGTTGCAAATAAAGTACCATGTAGTACAATACAAAAATATAAAGATACTGGCAAAGATCAAGTCTTTTGTCTGTACACTTGTAATGAGAAAAGATTCGCTCGACACATAGTGAAACTACGGTGCACATTTCATAGGCTCCATTGCTGACGAGACAGTCCACAACGCAATTTCCTAGATATTTCTTCTTCTACAAGAACTGTGTTAACGCCATACTGTTTGTATAACCAGGATTGGTTGGAATGTTTGTGAACTTCAACAAGAACACTTCACATACAGTCCTTTGTATTTCCTTACTTGAAATAGCTTCTATGATGTTCACTGCTTTCTTGAGCAGGAAACACCTTTTAACGTTTCAAGAGTGGCAGAAAAGTCAGAAGTCAAAGCCACGGTAAAATTCTCATCAAATTTTATTGAAGAAATGAGCTTTCTTAGGCCAACTTGGCGCAATTTCTTTTGTAATTCACGATTTAGCATCTTTTAGGATAACAACTCACTTCAGCTTTTTTGGATATGTTTATATGAAGAAAAATATACACATAAGAAAGGAGTCGAACTGTGTAAATTGGGTGCTTTTTTATTTCTGTATTCATTTTTCTTTCTGAACAAATATATTCATTTATTTTGCAAATAAAAAAATACATGTTTTTGGAATATTTACGTTTCTGCAATACAATTTTTTGCATAGAAAGTATTTTTTCAAATCATCTTTGAGTGCTTATTGCGTATATATGTATTCGTTTCAATTTTATCATTTGTATTTTATGACATTGAAGTAACTTTTTTTCAAATGGAACTATAAATATTTTTAGTCTATCATGACGAGCGTAAAAAGATGAATCCAATGATATACATTATGGTCGAGAGGCATTTTATGAGTAATTTTAATTTTTTGAGACTCGTATTAAATGACCCGAACGCGCGTTATTAGATGGAGTGCTGCGTAACCCTGTGTGGCGGACTGTTACATTCCAAATATCCGTTAAATACGAGTCGCAAACAAATTCTCAAAAAATCGTTAGCTAACATATGACAACATGTATATCATTAGATTCGTCGCTTATGCTTATGATACACTAAAAAAATATGCAGGTATAGTTCCATTTGAAAAAAAAACAAAAAAAAAAAAAACAAAGTTATCTCGATATCTTGTAAAATACAAGTGATAAAGCGGAAACGAATTCTTTCATCAATTACCCCATTCCTTCATGCACTTCCGTGAAAACTGCATTGCAAAAACTTCAACCATCAAAAATTATATTTAATATAAATTTATATATTTTTATATTTTTATTATATATAAAAACTGTATGTCTACATATTTACATATAGCTGTATCGAGCTGTAGATATACACATTCGATATAGCTATATCGAAACGTTCGGGATGCGCAACACGCCAAACGTGGGTGCGTGTCACGTAAGAAACAATACCTACTTCACGCTTTGCAAAGACCCGGAATTGATTGATTCTTTCTTTGATGAGGCGCGTAGGGCTCCGACCTCGGGACGAGGGCACTTTCCGAGGGTGCGAGGCAGGACGTTGCCGCGGGGGGCAAGCCCCTCCGGTGGCGCGCGACTTCCGGCGGATGCCAGCAAGGGCAAGGTCGCCGCCGGCCCCTGCGGAAGCCGTAAAAGTGAAATGGAGCGCTCGGCCGCTCTCACGCCGCACGGAGCGCGCTGCTTTTGTTGCAGCTCCTGGCAGCGATTGGCTGGGCTCGGGTGTCTCAGGGCAACCACTTTGCCGCTGTAGTGACCAGGGGCTTGGAACTTCCATACAACAATGTCGTATAGGCCATTACGGTGGCGCGCTCTACAGTATGGGGATACTGTAAGAGGGGTCTTACACGAACTATAATATGAACTGCTACCAACGTTATTTAAAATGTGAGTGACAACTAATTATTAAACAAAAACCTTTATCTTGCAAATCGGCGATCGAACCGCTTCAAGGTGGAAAGAAATGGGTGGGCTACTCCGGGGCACCGATTTTTACTCATTCTGCGCAGCACCAGTTTGCGTCACGAACCACAGCATTGGTACTTAGTTTGAATTACCAGACCAGTCGCTGGCCACCATGTTGCATGGAGAGCAAGAAGTCTTGGGAAACATGATTGAAAGCGGCATAAAGTTACAATTTTCAAAGAAAAGTAACGCTATGACTGGAAATTGAAATAAACGTTGCAATATTTTTAAAAAATGCTTCATATATATATATATATATATATATATATATATATATATATATATATATATATATATATATATATATATATATATCAATGACAATGGTTTTCGTATCTGGCTGCATTTAAAATTCCCGCTTATATTGTGACGCAAACTGGTGCTTGAACTCATTGGTTGAAGTCGAATACGATGCACAAGAGCCCCCTCCCCCTAACGCACGCGCGCGCGCGCGCGCGCGCGCGCACACACACACACACACACACACACACACACACACACACACACACACACACACACACACACACACAGGTTTTTTGGACACTAGCTACGTAGCAAGGTCGATTGCGCCGCCTAGGTCGACAAGAATTCTAGTAGCCGGCTGCTCTGATCGACATTTTTCCTTTTCTTCCCGATCCATTCCAGGTGAATGTCGGGTTAGTATTGTGTAACAAATAGCAATTGACCACGCGCAATCTTTCCTTGATCTTGCTTGTATCCTCTCCTCTTACACACACACACACACTTTAATACACTACATTACCACACATGTCTCGAGACCAGTGGGGAGTTTACTCGTACATGTCCCGGCGGAGTTGGCGACTCGTTGGAAAAAGATATCTTGAGAGGAAAACACTGCAAACTGACATGTAGTTCAACGCCGAATACCATGTTCTAGCGTGGAAACAACACAGCCCAGTACCAGAATATAACATTTTTTTTTTTTTTTTTTTTTTAAATTTGTTGCGTCTCCACCTTGACGCAACGCGTCTCCAAGCCCCCTTAAGGGGCGTTGAGCGCTTTAGCACAGGGGAGTAATCCTCCATTAAAGTGCTACTTTTTACTATTTGTCAAGTCTCGTCACGTCGCAGTCAGTCATTGCCTTTTATCCCTTCGGCCAGGGGCTCGACGACGTTAGGTCCCGGGGTTCCTGGCCGGTCACCCAACCACGAACCCGCGAGTCTCGAATGCGCTTAACCTTCGTGACTTCATGGAGCGTAGTAAACGCATTCGGCTAGCGCCGCCGGCTCATGTAATACATGTAATACATGTAATACATTTATGGAAGTAATCATCATAGGACTTGCCGCGACCGGAAACAATGATTCAAAATCTAGTCACTAGCGCTTCGGTTGCTGAACTGCTAATATGTCCATTGACAAAATTAATTATAAAATGTCATAAACAAAAGAAATAGAAATGTTCGTTTTAAATGTTTGGCATTTGCTAGAGAGTACAAGTTTAGACTTGGGCACATAGATTCGTAGAGCAAAAGAGATAGAGAGGGTAGAAAAACTGAGCACTAAGTATGGTAGATGCAGCGACGGTAAAATCCTCTTAACAGTAAAGAGCACGAGTGTGAATGTCCATGTGTGTATTAAGAAAACGTAGGTGCTGGATTGGGGAAGATTTTTTGTGGGACAGTCTTGTTGCAGGTGGTGACGATATCGAAGTGTAGAAAGAAAAGACAAGTGACGCCCGAGACTTTGATTAGTCTAGAAAGAGCTTAGATTAGTCTCCTAGGTAAAGAGATTAGATTTGCCTTCTGATAGTTTTTATCCCACCAATTGCTAGATCATCGTAGCTGAGCAAGTGTATAAATTCTGAAAGAAAAAAAAGCAAACACACTTGCAAGCATTGTAACTTTTGACGAGCATCTGTTTCATATTGATGGATTACAACAAGGACAAGAGTAAAGGCTTTCATACAAGTTCTGTACGGATCGACAAAAGCGCTACAAAGCAACACAGATTCATAGGCCAAACGCGATACTACATGTATGTCCTATTGTGTAATTCATGGAGGCTCAATGGCGCCATTTAAACACGCTGCACATACGCAATTGAGTAATGTATTATTTCATTTGCCACATGACACCAACATAAGGTGCTCAGATTGGTAAAAAGTTATGAGGTAATGATACAACTTGTTTTCGTTGCATTAGCGTTAAGCAAACAATTCCATTCTCTGGTCCGAATGTTAGAACATTTCACTTCAAAATAAAAGAGAAATAAATAGTTTCTTTAAGACACTCTGTAATTGAGACAGTTAAAGTTTTCTATATAAATACTCTCTTTGCTGATATCGGAGGCACTGCTGAGATCAAAGCAAAACGAGCAGGAAACCTTAATGCAGTCAATTCTGTCTAATGAGAGAAACATCTGAGGCAGATTCTATAAATATGTGAAAGGAAGACTTGCTCGCATTTAGAGACAATGACGAAAGTTTGATTTCAGATAATAGAAAAAAGAAACCTTTTTAATAAATATTTCTGTTCTGTATTCAATAAAAATGACAACGTTCCGGATATTTCAAGTGGCAACGAGATAGAAACTTTCACTCTTAATCCGAAAAAGGCTATCTAAATTAGGAAAAAAAGATATATTGCACCGGTTGGGATTTCCACGGATATTCTAAAGCTCGGAGGTGAAGCCATGATCCCGTTTAATGGAAACAACAATAGTATACCGTGTAGTTGGAAAAAAGCTTTCATAGAACCGATTTCCAAGGGAAGAGATCATGCAAGCGCGGTACACTGTCAGAAATTATATTAAATTTAATGTAAATATAATGTACGAATGTACATGAATTTTCATGTACCTTGTATATTAAAGTGAGATTAATTTACCTACGCATCAAATTTAATGCTTATATTAAAATCAATATAATTAAATGTACAACTGTTTGTGCAACTTAACAATGTGCAACTTAACAAACTTGTGTACTGAAACGCTCTCCGTTTCTGTTAAATTATTTCTGCAACCGGTTTTCGAATTTTTATAATTTTTGGGCGCCAGGAAAAGGTTGCGATTTTAAATTTCCCGCAAGCACATCTAAAGGGAAATAATTATCCTACTAGCTCTTCCGGTTGGGTTCTTATGAAAATAATCGTCGCCGGTACTTACTTTCTTCCTAGCAAACGATCATTCGATCCGCTCTCCATGCGGAAGAAGCGAGGAATTTGAAATTTGTTTCTGGAAAGAAATTATTAAACTGTGGATTGCACAAGATGCTAAAGAAATGATAATTCGCTTTGGTTGATCCCGAGTTTAGGGTGGAACAGTTCCTTTGGTTCCTTTTATGATTCATTATTTCTTGCGATTCCTATGTTTATAGTTTTTAAGTTAAAGAATTGAGTAGGTTATAAAATTAAATTTGTAGCGTGAAAAATACGAATAATCAGTTCATTTAATGAGAGTACGTTGCTACGGAGATTTATACGTACAGGGGGCTTTGGAGCAGTGAAGGTAGCTATTCTCCCGATCAACCTTTATTTTAAATAATTATATTTATTGCTGTAACATCATGCACTTAACTATTTATTTATTTATTTATTTTACGTCAAAAAAAACAGTTTAAAAAACTGCGTATGACGTGCTATGGGGAAAAGTGAATTGTGTGCACATTTTCAAAATTCTGTGATCCCTACACTAAGTCATATACTACTTAAATTTTGAATTTTGAAAGGGAGAAAAAAAACTCCCATGTAATAAAATCTATTTTCAAGGATAAATTAGCAATAAATTTTGAATTTTGAAAGGGAGAAAAAAACAAACAAAAAAAACTCCCATGTAATAAAATCTATTTTCAAGGATAATTAAGCAATAAATTTTGGCTCTTATTACTTCCTGCCGCGACAACATGGAAACGATAATTTGAATAATTGTATTTCCCACTGAATTCTAGAAGACGTGCACAGATAATGAAGTTACATTTATGTCCAGAAGCAAAACAAGGGGCCATCTCAGCATTTGCTCAATGGATGAGGGAAACTGGACGAAAAACCTGATCGAGATGGGGGTCATTGACCCGGAGGCTGTAGTACAATAGTTGTTACAGGTTGTTTATACACATTTATACAGTCCAAATGGTAAATAATGCATTATGTATCATTGTTAAAATTAATATTACTTTTCTTGTGATGCTCAGTATAGTCTCTAATTGTATAGAAACAGTTATGCAGCAGAAACGATTTCACTTGGGATTTTAACTTTTCTATTGAATTTAATCGTTTAATGTCATCTGGCAAAGTGTTGTAAAATAATGTACATGTATTGTATGTGAATTTTTGTAATGAGCTGTTGATACTGTCACCTGATGAATATGATTTCTACGTCGAGTGTTATAGTAATAGACTTCGGCATTTTCTGAAAATATATTCCCGCCCTTAAGCAAGTCATTTTTGACAAAAACCACTGATTCGTAAATCAACAGACAAGGTAATGGTAAAATTCCTAGATTAATGAAGAGAGGCTTACAAGAATCACGTGGGTGGGATTTGGTTATTATTCGTACAATTCGTTTTTGTAATCTAAAAGTCTGGGAGATATAAGATGTATTTCCCCAGAATATTATGCCATATCTCAGGCGGGAATGAACATTCGCGAAGTATACACAACGGGCAGTATGAAGGCTGACTGAATTTGCAAGAATTCTGAAAGCGTAGCATAATGAACTTAATTTTGTGTTCAATTCGTTTAAATGGACGTTCCATTTAAGGTTTGACTGAATTGAGAGACCTAAAAATTTTGTTGCCTTAACATCAGTCAATGGTACACTGTTCATTTTCAATGGATCACAGAATTGTTTATTTGAAATGGAAAACTGCATTAAAACCTTTTTCTTTTCGTTTACTATTAATTTGTTATTTCGGAACCAATTTGAAACATCTGATATTGTACTATTTACGGTTTCTTTATTGCAAAGGATGTTCGTATCATCCGCAAAGAGAACCGTTCTTCCGTTTCCAATCGTCGAGGGCATATCGTTTACGTAAAGTAGGAACAGAATAGGGCCTAAAATCGATCCTTGAGGAACTCCACATGCAACGGGCAAAGAGTCGGAAAGGTGCGTACGTAATGCTCCATCATTCCAGTAAGGTATTTCAACTTTCTGAGATCGTTGTTTAAGGTACGAACATAACCAATCTAGAGCAATACCACGGATTCCATATGAAGGTAATTTGGAAAGTAAAATGTCATGATCAATGATGTCAAAAGCTTTTGAGAGATCTAAAAATAATCCAATAGGTGCCTCGTTTTGATCTAATGATGAGGCGACATTTTTAAGAAAAGAAAATATAGCTGTTTCCGTTGATTTTGATTTTCTAAATCCATGTTGGCAATCTGAAAGCGCGTCGTGTTTAGTGAGAAAGGTTTCCATTCGTACGTAAAAAAGTCTCTCTAATATTTTTGAAAAAACTGATAGAAGAGAAATGGGCCGATAATTTTGAATTTCATTTTTGTTGCCTTTTTTGAACAGCGGCTTAATTTTAGCTGTTTTGAAAATATCTGGAAACGTTCCAGTGCATAAAGATGCATTAAATATGTGAGTTAACGGGTGTATAATGGCATACGCACAAGTCTTTAACAAAGAATCTGGGAATTCATCTAAACCGGACGAATATTTATTTTTTAGTTTACCGATTATTTTGAGAATTTCATAGGAAGAAGTTTCGGAAACGAACATTGTGTCTAAAATTTTGGGTGCACTGTCTGTTTTTGAATTTTGTGCCTGAAGACCCTTAGTGAGATCGGCAGCAATTCTCGAAAAGTATTGGTTAAAGAGACTAGCCACTGTTGCCGGATCGTTGACATTTATATCGTTATATTTTAAAACAACATTCTCTACGGGTTTTCTAGTTGATTTGGTAGTATTTTTTATTATATTCCACATTGATTTTGTTTTATTATTTGAGTTCAAAATATCCTGATCGTTTTTCATGATTTTTGCCTGCCTTATGACTTTTCGTAACAATGTTTTGTATTTTTAAAGTAGATAAGGAAATCTTGAGATACGTCATGACGTTTAGAAATGAAAGAAAGAATTCGCTTGTTTTTACAAGATGTCCTAATCCCTTGTGTTATCCAAGAATTGCTTTTCCGTGAAATATTTAATTTTCGTTTTTGAAGAGGAAAGCAAGTGTTAAAATGAATTGAAAGAGTTGAAAAAAAAAGAATTATATTTGTCGTTTGTATCAACAGTATATTATAAATCACTTCCCATGACTCCTGCATCAAGTAATCAATGAATAATTTAATTTTACTTTTAGTAAACAATCTAGTCATACGTGTATTATTTATTGTGTCAGTGATCGCATTTCTTATAATGGTAAGAATTTGTGCATCGTGGTCACTGTATCCTAAATCTTTTGTTTCAACTTCATATCGAGTAGTAGTTTTGTTAATTATAATTTGATCAATTGTCTTCATCGAATTTTGTGTGATCCGTGTAGGTACATTAATTGTAATGTCTAAATTGAAGGAATTAATGAAATTGAGAAACTTTTCTTTCTCGCAAGATTCGACCAGAAAATCAATGTTAAAATCTCCGCATACAACAATGGATTCAAAAGAGCGATTGCTGACTTTGTTAAGTGTTATCTCCAGGTTTTCTAAGAACAAAATATAATCTGCAGTTCTCTTTGTTGGAGGTCTGTAAATGCAAAGTATTATCACTTTTAGTGAAGTAAGATGTACAACAGAAATTTCGAAAATATTTTCAATGGAATACACATTTAATTCCGCCAAGGGGATAGAATCAATATTACTTCTAACGTAAATACATTTAGGGTGGCACAGTTCCTTTGGTTCCTTTTATGATTCATTATTTCTCGCGATTCCTATATTTATAGTTGCGCGGTTCACTATAACAACTGAATTATTTATGTTCAATGTTAAATGAGAAGAAGCCACATGATAATTTATTGGCGTGGAATTGTGTGTATTTTCGCATTTCAAATCTTCTTCAAATAGGTTTGTGTGTCTACTGAGATGGAAGGTATGAATTTTCTTAAAAGTGAGTGTTCCCTTTAAAATAAATTCTCTTAAAAGTGAGGGATATTATAATACAGCGTGAGCGCCGGAGCGGTCGCGGAGGCGCGAACCAGGTCTCGAGAGCGAGGGCCGGAAGGCCCTCGCGAACGTAGCACGTTGGATTGTCGGGTAGCGACGTGAAACGCACGTCGCGGACCACTTGGTGAAAAAGGCGTTGGTTAAAGAATTGTGTAGGTTATAAAATTAAATTTGTAGCGTGAAAAATACGAATAATCAGTTCACTTAATGAGAGTACGTTGCTACGGAGATTTATACGTACAGGGGGCTTTGGAGCAGTGGGGTAGCTATTCTCCCGATCTACCTTTATTTTAAATAATTATATTTATTGCTGTCTACACGCGACTACTACGTATAAATAAGGATTCAGTTCATGGAGTCGATTCTCTTCTAATGAACCGAATCAGTGAATCAAAGGAACCGTGCCACCCTAAACTCCGGATTTACCTCAGCTTTTCTTTTTCAGAATGAGAACGTTATAAGTTTATTTCTCGATTAATTCTTTTAAACATGCAATGTCACCCTGGTCATGACCGATTGTAAAAATTGTCTATAGCGCTATTACTCTTACTATTTATATATCCATGCGCTCTTGGACGATGAGGCCAGGAAGAATCCACCGCTCCGACCAATTTTCTCTCTTGTATCTTGTTCTCGGTCCGCTGCCGGATCAATGTCCTCCTCAACTTATTGTTCCATTTACTACTCCCGGTGCCAGAATTATTCAAAGTTCCAAATAGAATTACGCACACAAAATATAAGTCCTCACTGCTCAATTATTTCCCGCAAAATTCCACCAAGTTCCGCATCTATAATTTACAATGACCTCTACGATGTGAACGGTACGCGGTCTAAGGCTCCTCTCTCTAATATTACAAAAAGTTCAACCCTCGATAACTTTCATAAATTCTTGTCTCTTGTTTTACAAAACCATCTCCAGTTTCCTTCTACGTCATACCCCATTACTAGTTTACCACCAATCCTACATGCCCTTATATCACAATCTTCTGTCCGTTACTTGCAGCGCTATGTTTATTTACTTCCGCTTCCCTGGTTGCTAAGGAACGTCCTGCCTGCATGCCTATACTCTCAACATTTACACTTTTTACGAAGAATTTAATAAATTCTTGTCCCCAATTCCCATCGAAATATTGTGTGACAGTCTGGTATGTCACAGTACATTAAATTTAATTGTGATACGTGTACATTAAATTTAATGTAAACGTACATTTAAGTTACTGTACATGTATTACATTAAATTTAATTTACGTACGTGAAAATTACTTTCATGTGCTTTTACATTAAAAGTAATGCAGAAATTTCTGATAGTGTAAACTACAGTCCTGTAAGTTTAACATCCGCCGTATCCAAACAAATGGAGGACTTAGTAGCGAAATACTTGCAAAATCTCTTGAATAATTTGGGATGGCTTTTTGAAGGACAACACGGTTTCGTCCGGGTTATTCAACCAGGTATCTCTCACCTGCGTGACACCGCCCCAATAACTGGATAGGATAAGGAAGAGGAAGGAAAGATCGCGCGCGGTCCGTGGCCCGTTTGTTAGGGTACTGAGCTGGCATTCGCCTGGTGTTGAGCGGAGACACTGCAGAAAACTGTCGATCAAAGCAGCCGGCTGCTAGAATTCTCCTTCTGACAGCGGTTGAATTCGATCTAGTTTTCTAACTGGTGTCGAAAACTCTGTCAACGTCAGGACTCGAACCCTACAACCTTCTTATCAGAGGTACTGCAATGAAATTAGTTGATGCCATGAGCTACCTTTGTCAGTAAGAAAACCATGAACTAATACCCGATTCATAAACATCCTTTTGACGAAAGATTTCTGAATTTCAGTGATCGCACACTCTGCGCATTCATGCCTTCACTAGAACTTCAGAATGAATTGGAATTGTCGGAACGGTGTTGTCGTCCTTTTACTGTGCAGGAAGTGGATGCGTAAAAGAATGTTCTGCATTTGTGCAGCACTGTTTCTGTATAAAAATGAAAGTAACAGCGTTTGACAGGATCGTTTTTTCGGGAGGTTATCGCTATGAAAATATTTTCTCGGAGATTTCATTTTCTCCGAAGCACTGTAGCCTAAACAGTTGAACATTTTCATCCTTTGCATTCTCCCTGCAAAAATAACGCACGGAATGTGTGTCGATCGAGGGCCAGTTTAGTTCCTGGAGATGTTTTTAATTTTGTTATTTTTTATTTAGTATTGGAATCATTTCAACAATACGATCTCGCATTTCTGGTTGTAAAAAAGACATTAACTTTTTTTTAAACTTCGAATTCGCACTCAGGTTATGACATGTCTGTTAGATGTGTTCCGAAAATGGTTAAGATCGGTTCTGATGGCGAGGAAATTCACGCAATTTTGTTATCGAAAATCAGAATGTCTGTATTAACGTTGTCAGGTTAAAAAGTTTTGAGTTGAACATTGATAAATACGTCAGAATTAACATCTAGTTGTGTCGTTCGAAGATAAGTAAGATACCGTTATGGAAGATAAGTAAGATATTTTATTTTTTGGAAATACTTTACATGAAGACCCAGTAATATTTTCGAAATGTTCTGGAAAATGGTTGCAACTTTTTCTTTATTTTTTTTATGGAATAGAGAAAATTGCATTTATAAAAATGGTTTGGTTTCTATTATTAAAACATATGAAATACTGAAAATAACAAAGTTGAAATTCATTTTTGAATCTTTCCTACACCTCCAATGTTAACGACAGAGATTTCTTCCTCTCTGCAATTTATCCTTCAATTTTATATCTTTAAATGATACAACGTACTTACAAAAATAGTTTTTGAGTAACAACTAGTAACTCTGTGAGGAGAAAAAGTTGTGGTATGCCTTGCGCATTAATTGCGCATGCCCTGCTAGCTGTACTGTTGTTGGAGTTTGCAATAAATCGAAAATGAATAGCGTTTACGGCAGCAGGTAACATTATTGTGTCTGCATCTGCCATGTCAGAAAGGCGTAAAAAAAAGAAAACGCTCTGGTTGCTTGAAACTCTGGTGCAAAAGAAGTGTAAATGGATTGGGAATGCTGATCCTGGTCAAATTTAAATTGCGGTCGGAAGACTGAACAATTAACGACCTAATAAAATTGTTAGTTTTATTATTATTATTATTATTATTTATATTTTTATTATTATTTATATTATTATTATTTATATTGTTATTATTATTACGCAATACCGCCGCATATGTACCGCCACGTATGTTCACAATACCTCCGCTTCACACACAGAATTGGCAAATTGCCAAACACGCTCAAGACAAGGTTCCAAGAGGCATCGTCAAGGGAATTGTAGTCAAACTGGGCGCACTTTGTGTAACTTGAAGTTTGCTTCACTTTTCTGCAAATATTACTCCCATTCTGACTCGCTCCTTTTCTGCACTGACGAAGAAGGACCGTGCAAAACGGGCGTAACGGATTTCGTTCGTGACAGCACAACCCACCCGGTGCGCGCGCGAGGGCTATGGTTGTACGTGCGACGCCGACGGGCGCTCCGAGCGACGCGCGTGCGTGCGGGTGGGGAGGAGTGGGGGGAGTGCGGAGGAGAAGGGAGGGGAGGGGCGGACGCTCACCGACCTTGGGAATGTGGAGCGCCGGGACGGATGCAGGTCAGCGACATCGCTTGGGCGGGGCTCGGGCAGGGGCGGGGCGTGCGGGGGAGGTTCATGGGCTTGCCGGAGTGAGGTGTGGAGGGCTTGACGCATGGAGGAGCTGGGCATTGGAGGGTGTAGCAGGGAGTATTATGGCGTGACGTGGCGTGTGGTGTGGCTTTTGATTGATTGATTTTTTCGTGTTCCGGGCGCGTCAACTGCTGGTCATTAGTCCCGTTAGTGTAGTGCATGTTTTCGCGGGAGATGGCGGTGATCTTCTCCCGCTGAGATCGCGAGATCCGGCGCCGACCTACTGCCGTCGGCTGGTGGGGTTTCCCCTGGCCAGGACTCTCCACCAACGGGGCACCGCCCCAGCCGGGACAAGCTCTAAGCTCCCGACCGGTCTCCCGGAATATGTGGTAATTAGTGCATGTTAGTGTGAGTGTGTAACGGGAGAGGATAGGACAAGGAAGAGGAAGGACAGATCGCGCGCGGTCCGTGGCCCGTTTGTTAGGGTACTGCTCCGGCATTCGCCTGGTGTTGATCGGAGAAACCTCGGAAAACTACCGATCAGAGCAGCCGGCCGCTAGAATTCTCCTCCAGACAGCGACTGAATTCGACCTAGCTGAAAGCTAGTGTCGAAAATCCTGCCGCCGTCAGGACTCAAACCTAGGACCTCCCGGTCAGAGGCGCTGTATATATCTGGTCAATGCATCATCAAAGCCAACGCTCTTGACCCATTCTAAAGAGTCTACTTCTTTGCATTGAGTGGATTGCACAGACTGCGATTCAGTCCGTTGTAGCCCAAAGGTAGGCGAAGTGAGGAATGCGACTTGGCAGTACCTAAGAGCCATTACTTTCACTGGAGAAGAGAGCACGCTGCGAGGTCGAGAGGCGCCCGCCCAACGCACGCCCCTTGCTAATTGGTCTCCTGCTCTTTGCTGAAGGGGTCGCGTCTTAAATTGTCAATCGCAGAGTCAATCAAATTGACAGGATGTTGCGTCTCTTATAAGGGTACCTAGCCTTGAGTTATTTTTTCTTAAACGAAAAGGCCAACGGGAACTCTTCTTATACAAAAATTCGAACAATTTCTTCCAGTGACGTGAACATTTTGAGTAGTAATTTTTTGCTGCACCTAAGGGTCGTAACTTTTTATAGGTGAATGGAAGGCGCGATGAGTTGATATGACGGTTTCCATTTAGTGTCGAAGCATTTAAGTGAATAGCGTTATTCGTAGCTTCAAAAAAACATCTCCACAATTTTTTCTTCTCCTGATCATGGATATGCAAACGACATTCCAGTATTTTCTTACTCAATACAAACTATAAGATGAAATAGTATTAATACATTTTCCTTATAGTTGATGTGATTATGTCTTTTCAATAGTAGAGAAAAGTATAAAGATTACAGTCCGTTGGTAGACATTTGTGACCTTACATTCATCGCGAGATAAGCACTTTTATTTTTCGACAATTAGAGATGAATGCGATTCAATAGACTCGGCTCCATTGTTTAATCACACTGAATATTTCTATGCATTGCATATTACACTTTGATACGAAAAGCTGTTATGTTAAGGTTGGGCTCATCTCAGGAGGTGTTTTCAACATAATAAATACTTCTTATCATGGGACAAAAAATGTGAAAAATTCAAGTGTTGATATGAAGTTTTAAGAATTTTTCGTGTCTGGGTCGATATTTTAAGACACAGTAAAACATTTCTGGCAAATCCGGTTTCAACCTGTTCCCCTTAATTTCCCCACATGTCCCTACTTGTCCTTCACCTGTGACTGAATTACTTTCTTATAAACTGCCAAAAACTATCGTCTTTCCGTAGTGAATGATATAGAATGGATTAGAAAGATTTAAAAAAATGATAATTTATAACTATATTCCAAAGTCAAAATATTACTGGGTGCAACAACAGTGTATGCAAATGTATAATATACTCTACAAAATGCACAGAAATGTTGCACTTATTTTCTAAGTAGATTTAAACTCAAGGTGATTTAATGGCGGGAAATGGTTTTTATTTTTTAACTGCAGCACAGCTGTCGAAGAAATCGGAAAAAAATTCACAACAATTTGTTTTAAGAGGAACGTTTGAGAATTTTTTCGACTCTGTTTCATGGTTCTAAGATACAATTGAAATAATTTTTTGTTAAATAAACAAAAAATAATGTTTACAGTATATTAAAGTTATATTACAATTAAACAATAAAAATTACTTTTTTTTACTATTTTCGTGTTTGAATTTGGGTCTAAGAAAATAACAAAAAATATTTTTCTGATAGTATAGATTGTTTTCTTATTTATATTTTTCAGACAGATTAAATAGTGTTGATATGCTGAAAAAAATTGAAATATAAAAACACGTTTTTGGCTGTAGATGGGAGTGGGTAGCGGGACGTAGGCTAAAAAACCTTTCAAAAATATTATTTTTACGCTAGAATTGTCACTTAATCAGTCATACGTCATTTGGTTAAGGGAACGTTTTACCATCTTATCTGGGGGTACCCTTTAATTACTATAGGAACAAGACTTATCCAAGCTTTTGATATTTCAAGAACAGATTTCAAGAAAAAAAAACACCGCTTTCCGCTACAGTATTTCAACACTTTCTCATTACTACGTAAGTAATAGTAGGCGAGAAAGTAAAAATCTGGCATAAATGATTTAACAATGAAATGTGATTTTCAGATCTTCCGATTAGTGACCCTAGATCCTTCTCGCTAACTTAGGCAATGCCTTGGTATAAAGATCCGTTTGTTTGTTTTTTCAAGCTATCGAAAAAGATTATGTATTTTGTTGCTATGTTTCGATAATTAGCTTTCATTTAGCTAAGCATATAACCTTGACTTGACTTCGTTGTGCTCTCACTGAAAGATCGAGTCCAAGGTTCAAAGTTCGAGAAGAGAGAGAGAGTACGGGTATTTTGACAAGTTGCGAATCGTTTTAATATCCTGCATCACTACAAGAAACCAGACTTTGCGAAATATATTAATGATATTTGCTTTCTTCTTGATTCGCGTGAAAGCTAATGTCTTCTTTAATTGATTCTCGGTTACTTATTTTATCACGTATGTACTACATGTTTATGGCATTACCTAGAAGTTATTTTTGAAGATGTAGTTGAAAATATATCTTCTTAATAAGTTTTTAGTTCTCTACTTTCCAAAGTACCTTTCTTTTCATAATTTCAACTATCAATTTTACCATTTCCCCCCAAAGTGATTCTTTGAATGTTTCACCAACATATTTTATATCACGAAGTTGTACTCGTTGATATCCACCAAAATCGACTTCCCACAAGAAAAGCTCGCTCATTCGTGATCACCTCAACATTTGGATTCTTCGGATTTATTGAATTTTTTTATATAACGAGTATCGTTGAAACACTAGAAAATACATATTTTGTTCTAAGAGATGCACATACACTTGATATTGATTTTAGTCGGCCTATAAATATGGTAATTCAGTAATAGGACAGATTGCAATAGCTCTGCAGCAACATTGTTTCTTCGGCACCTTTTTTGAAGCTTTGAAATTTTGAAAAACATTGTTTAAAATTTGGGGGTACTTTACATGAAACCGCTGGGACGTTTTCAATTTTTTTTACCAAGGGTTCGAGTCCTCGCAGTAGGGGATTTTCGGCACTAGCAAAATAACTGACTTCAACGACTTTTCAGAAAAATTCTGCTGGCGGACTGCTCTGCCGACTGCTCTGGTTGCAAGTTTTCCGTGATTTCTCCGATAAAAACCACGCAAATTCAGGAACTGTACTCTAATAAACGGGCCACATACCACGATAAATCTTTATTTCATCATTCTCGTTCCTACCTACTTCCTCATTGTCTCTCCCTCTCTCACACACGCACACACACACACACACACACACACACATACATACATACATATATATATATATATATATATATATATATATATATATATATATATATATATATATATATATATATGCACTTCACTACTACACAAGTCGGGAGACCATTCGGGAGCATAGAGCTTCCCCAGGGCCGTGCCCTGCCGGTGGGAGACACCTGGAAGAGGAAACTTCGGAATTCACCGCGCATTGGCCTGAGTCTGCGCAGGCCAACCCCTGAGGAAAACCACGAAAAGATGGTCGAAACGTCGGCAACACAGCCTTCGACGCGGCGTCACCGGGATAGCCAAGATCCAGACTCTACACTACATGACTCCAGCCGCGGAAGCCTACGACTTCTTAGGTATTCAGTTTGCTGTAGCATCATGGACTTTTGTTACATTACTGCACCCTCACTAGTAGTAAACAGAAATCAGTTGAATCTAATATTTCCCTTT
>BLKR01015647.1:0-58902 GCA_011170035.1 Teleogryllus occipitalis
ATTGCACCGAACTCGGTCTCCCAAACCTACCTGTGCTTACCTGGGCTCGTGTGGCCGGCTAGCTCAGAAAGCATGTAGATTAAAGAAGAATGGATGGTGGACGGATTTAGCTACGTGATGAGTTAAAAAAAATATTTAGAACACAAATGAACTTTAATGAAGACTTAAATTTTTAGCATACAAAAATCAAGGTCTGAGTAATTACTTCTTCTATTTTTATGCTATAAAACTAATACATTACAGGGAACTTAATATTGCAAGGAAGTCGTCAATGCGCGGCGAGCTCTTCCTGGATAAGAGTTTCTTTCATTAACAAGCGTTGTGCCTGAAGGGCGTACTGAAGATTTTGCCGCAGCTCGACAATCAAAACACAGTCACCGTTAGCAGGCAGATCCGCTGGGGTGGGCAACCTCCACAGGTCGCCGAACCTCACACCAGGCGGCGTGTCCCGTGGGTGCAGGGACACCCTTGACTCCTGCGTCGGCGGCGGCGGTTGCGGTGGCGCAATGTGACCACGGCGACGGCGGTGGTGCAATGTGATCACGGCGATGAAAGCGACGACAGCTCAAGACTCAGGTGTCCAGCAGCGCGATAATAATCGTCACGTCAATTGTGACGGTCGACGCGGGCGTGATCGGCAGAGATCAAAAGAAAATATTCTCGACAAGAGAGTAACCGGAGGAACTAATCGTCCTCAATTTAAAGCAAAGGGACACTGCCCTTATCCGGCTCTACTGCTCTGCGAGCTGAGCGCACGTCAGCGCGCACCTCTCCCACCGGTCTGATGCGCCTACTGGAATCTCTCCCACCGTTCTGATTCGCCTACTGGGATCTCTCCCACCGTTCTGATCCGCCTACTGGGATCTCTCCCACCGTTCTGATCCGCCTACTGGGATCTCTCCCACCGTTCTGATCCGCCTACTCGGCGCATGCCAGCGCTCACCAGCCTTTTCTCCCCCCCCCAGTTTCCCAAATGTTCTAGAAGTTTCCAAAAATTTTACTAAAACGTGCTTCTATTGGCGAAAGGTTCCTACGTCTTACTTAAATTTGGTCCAATAATATCTTACGTTTTGCCGGTGTGTCGAGCGGAATTTCCCATGAGGCGCTCTCAATCGCACACTTTTGGTAAATAAACGTAGGTGGTCTCGCCCGGAGTTTCCAAACTGCGCAGCCCCCCTTCTCAGCTAGATCCCCAGGATAGACCCGCGTCGGCGTTGGCGAAAACAAACACAGTTCCCCCCATTTGCCTGGCGCCGAGATGTCGCGGCGAGCACTGTGCGGAGCGAATTAGCCGCCCGACGGCTCAGAAAAGACGCAAAAGGCGCCAGCGCGTGATTACGCAACACTTTGTTTACGATTAGCCGGGGTATAATATTCGGTATCGTTACAATACATATATATATATATATATATATATATATATATATATATATATATATATAATATACCCTTATATATAAGGGTAATAAACATCAGATATTAGTTTTAAGAGGTGTTAGAAGGTCAGGAAGAGTACCAACCAACCAAAAGAACTAAAATAATTATTAGATAATTTATACTAAGTCAAATATTCGGATTAAGATACAGGAACGAACTACATTTTCCGGCCATCATGTGATGGGGAATTTATCAAAATTATCGATAATTGAAGAATAAATCTAGTGATTTTTATAAAATTAAACGTTTGTGTTCTCATATTCGTGTACATTCATCTCCTTATAATAAATGAGACGAGTGGCGTAAAAGATATGAACTTGCACAGAATCAATGAAGAAAATACCTTCGTCGGCAGATGTCTTTGATCTTTGTTATCATGCTCCACGCCAGATTACATCCCCGGACTTTCTGCGCTCGGCGGTAAAGGCCGTGAAACGTAATATATAAAAGCTGAAATTTTCACAGTACTCACACGAAAAGAAGATCTACACATACATTACAACAGAAAAGTACTCTACTTACACTTTACGATGAATAAAAGTCCCCAAAAAAATCGTGGTATATCGTTCAGTAATAACTGAAAGATTCAGTAGATCAAGAGGCTATCTCACATTGGCATAGTGCTGACATAAGAAGGATTTTACCTAACTTCCCTCAAATAACTCAGTACATTTTGAAACTTTTAAACGGAATATAATTGCATATAAGTCCATTCTGGATTTAAATAACATATTACACTAAAATAATAATATTTGAAGTTCTGTATAATGCTAATAACTCAAATTTCAGAAAAATGTGGGATAGCCTTGTTCTACTGAGCCCTTCAATTCTTCAAATATAATGAAATGAGAGAGGTGTACAAATTCTGGAGCAATATAATCACTATTCACTGTAAACACAGAGTTCAACATGTTTATGAAAATTATTTTGAAATATTATTCATTTACCGTGCTCTGTACATGTACGTTGTAGTGAGCTATTGCTGGAAATCTGATTTACCGTAACTTAATATCATAATACTTCACACATAATGATAATCATTGAAATGTTATTTGTGAGAGGCCATATTTATCAAAGAATTTCTGGGCATTGAGTGTACGTGCAATCACTAATATTTGCATTTAAAATCACTCTACAAATGAAAGAAAACTCCTTTCCTTCGCTTTGCTAACAGTTACTTTGCACTTACACTTTTCCTAGAGTTAGAGAATAAAATGACAACTGCGTCTGATAAATTGATAGCAATTCGCCTGAAAATCGACGAAAATAACAAATAACGGCAGAGAGACGTTCTTTTTCAATAATATTAAGAAATTATTAAAATTTAATATTTATTCTACAAAACTGTAAGTAGGAGGAATTCATAAGAAATACAGAGTCCCTCCCTTTTATTGAAAACATATGAAAACATCATGAAATTTGATTGTATAGAAAGCTCAGACTTTTTTCTACACAAAAACTCTTCATGTTTTAGTACATAAGATGATTAATATTTTACGTAACGTACAACACTACAAACTGTACGACCAGGTCTGGAGCAATTTGTAGCACCTCTGGTTTTCTTTACGTTTTTTAATCGAATACAACAAAGTTCGATTAATAACATGGCGTAGATCGATGTGCTCTAAAAGTTTGAAAACTGGAGAAGTTTACTTTTTTATGTGTCGGACACGTTAGTACACTTAACCATCATTATGACTACAAAAACTGAGATGCGCAAATAAAAGAATTGTGTCCAGACTGCCTTCCGGCAGTCTGGACACAATTCTTTTATTTGCGCATCTCAGACCCACTTCATTTATCTGCTTGCCATTTGCCATTTACTTGACTAGAACCCCGACTTGACTAGAACTATAATCCCGACCGCCTCTCCTCTCCTCCACTTCTCAGTGGTAAACACTGGGCCACGGTATGACATTGAGTAGCCTTGCTCAAGATGTATGAATTCTGGTTATACATTCTGCGGTGGCCTGCTTCAGTTGCCTGAGAGTCAGTCTTGTTCACTAGACTAGAGCCCAGCGCCCGAGTACTTTTCCTCTTCTCTTGCAGGCTGACTCGGACACAGCGGGCCAACCCGGTTGCCTGCAGATTAGCGTTAGCGCACGGCAGGCCAAGTGTGCACCTACTTGAGCAGTCCTATTCTAAGAGAAATGTGGGAAAATCTTGTCAGCCGCCTGGTGCAAAAGTATCTCACGCGCCATGGCAGTAACTTACATTTAATTGAAGAGTGTTTGTGGGAAACAGCACAAAGTACCAAAAATTATGACTTCCATATTTTTTATGGAAAACGTTCTATATTTTGATGCTAATACCGTGCCAAGAGTCACGCTTATAAATTTCGTTCAAATAATGCAGAATGGAAAAACATAATTCAAAAAGGAAATAACTTTTGACAAGTTTTTCGTTTCCTAAAAAAAATTATTTAAAAAAAATTATTTATTCTTCTTTTTCGACATACAAATGTCTTTCAAGGGTGTGCGTAATTTTAATTTTTTCACGATTTAGTAAACCATAACAATTAACATTGATATATAAATCCTAAGGTTACCCAGGAAGGGTCCTACATAATTTCTTATTTATAATTAATTTAATATTTTTATTTTAATTTGTGTTTCATATTGCTATTTAAGAAAGTTAAAAGAGATCTTTTGAATATCGAGTCTTAATGCGAGAAAAATTAATACATGATTTGCCTAATTTAAATTCATTAGTTGCTGGACAAGATAGAAGAAGAAGAATAAAAACGATTAGATAATTTTGAAATATACGTACTTACTGAATCTATTGCTAGTTTATTCAAAATTTGATCATTACGAATAAACCAGTGAGCCTTTAATATTTGTCATAAAAACTTTAAAAAATGTCCTGTTTGACACTTACACCGTTTTCTACAAACACTGCTCAATTACAGCGTCGCCTGGAAAGGCCATCGGTTGTCAACGCTCGTAATGTCCGCAGGATGGTGTGAGCTGGTTTTTATATTTCAGCAATGACGAGGTAAATGAATTTCCACGTAAAAACTTAAAATGACGTTATAAATGTTAAAACGTAATTACTGGCAAGTTATTTGCTAATTTGAAAAGTCCATTAAGCTTTTCAGCGACAGAATGTTTGAGTTGCAACGTGAAACATAAAAAAAGCCGTTTTATCAACAGTTCACGCAAACTGCAGTCTGTTACGAGTATTTTGAACATTCACAAGTACTAACATTTTGTTTTCAATAGAAAATGCTGACTTCTATTATGACGTTGGTCCCTATATTTTATATTATCACATAATTTTTATAATTATTTTATTAATATCTGTATTTACTAACTCAACTATTTACTAAGCATATCGATTATTTGTGTATACATATTAGTGTGTGAATTGTAAAATATATTGCATTTTTTGCCTAAAATATCAATGCGTTTTGAAACAATAATTCTACAAGATACCTGCTTATAAAACTATCTTCAATTTCCCACCCTTATATATAATTCGAAGGGTTGGTTGTCTCGGTAGCTTAGGGGTTAGAGCAGCAGTTAAACCAGAAGGCCCGTGTTCGAATCCCGGTCGGGGTGACCAATTCTTTTAACTAATTTAATTATTCCCACCCTTTGTTAATTTATATAACCGTATAATACATACCGTGATCTTACAAGTCAGCTATTGAACCTAAACGACTTAAAATACTACATATTTTGTAGAAAATTTCTAAATTCTACCATTCACACTCTTAGCTTTCACACTGTTTGTTTGCAATAAAGTACAACAAAAATTCTGAAAGGGTGTGATAATAACGGTAAATATTTGTAGTTTCTGTTTCAACTTATGAATAAAGTAATATAATGTTCAGAAATAATTATTTGAATTACTATTTTTTTTAGTTTCAAGTAGTTTTTCAATGAGGGTAAAATGATTTGTTGACGTATCCTCAAAACATTTCGTTAAAAACGTGTTAGTTTGTGTTGTTTTGAAACAGTGGGTTTATTTCGACTTAAGGCAATCAAGCAAAAGGAAAAAAAGCCACTCTTAACCGACGGCGTTTGTTAAGACCGTTGTGCATTAAGGGCAATCAAAACCAACAAGTTCAGAAAAAGGTGGCGAATGAGATCTATTCAAACTAAAATTACATGATTAATTTCTTTTAACAAATATAAAAAATAGTACGAAAAGTGCTGCAACTTAAAAGCCGTTTCACATAAATATCGAAATTGGTTTTTTGCTCTACATCAGCTTACTGACGTCAAAAATTATATTTTACTCAAAGTCACGAAGGTTCTCTATTGAAACCGTAGGTATGTTGACGGTAAAACCTTCATTTGATGGTAATCCACCAATCGAATTAGATAATTTATTTTTAGTTAATTATACAATTTGTACATTAAAGATAAAATTGCAGAAATTATTTTACCCACAATATGAAAAATTAATATATCATAAAATCTGTTTTCAAACTAGTTTCAGGGAGAATTTTCTCATTCACACAAATGTAATAGCAATAAACACGACGAATTTCAAACTAGATAATAAATATTTGAACTTTAAATAACACTATAAAAAACAATAATGGGATACACGAGTATGACGGTATAGGCACTAGCGATGATTAGAGACGGACGGAAAGACTGACGGACTAACAGATGGATAGGGACAGATAGCCGGAAGGACAGACGTACAAACCGATGAACAGAAGTACAGTCGTTTTGACGTAATCCAATTTTTCGGTATTAAGAACTCACAAACATAGGTGTTGACTGCACAACGTATTAAGAAAAGTAATTTTCTGCATACAAAAATAAGTTGTAACGACATTTTCGATATCAGAGACAATGGACACCCGTTTTTCTGAGGAAAAATTGTCCCTCTCCACTGCAACATTAAAATACTTTCTCTTTACCTCACAAGGAGGCAAGAAAGTAAAACAAAATGACAAACTGTTTGTGTCAATAGAATATTTTGTAACAAGCTTATATTAATAATATTCATTTAATATTTTTATTTAAAATAAAACAATTTTGGGCCCAGAAACACGTGAAATTGATAGTACACTCAAACCTACAAGATAAGAAAATTAAAATATAAGGGAAAGTGTGGCGAAAGAAAGAAAAAAAGAAAAAGAAAGAAAAAAGAGAAAGAAAAAAGAGAAAGAAAAAGAAAGAAAGAAAAAGAAAGAAACAAAGAAAGAAAAAGAAGGAAAGAAAGGAAAAGATTGAAAGAAAGGAAAAGAAAGAAAGAAAGAAAAAGAAGGAAAGAAAGAAAAAGAAGGAAAGAAAGAAAAAGAAGGAAAGATAGAAAAAGAAGGAAAGAAAGAAAGAAAGAAAGAAAGGAGAGCCGTCCCGTATCATTTTTCTTGTTCTCGTATTAATACTTTTATTATTATTATTATTATTATTATTATTATTATTATTATTATTATTATTATTATTATATTACTTAATCCAACAGTCGCTCGCACTACATCTCATTTCAGTGATCACTTTAGAGCATACAGGCGATTGCGGCCATGCGCGTTTCCCCACTGGCTATTCGCTGGCCTGTGCGAGGCGCGCGTCGTCCGCCGGGCGCGTGGTGTGAGTGGGTGGGTGGGGTGGAGTGCGGCGCTGGGTCGTGTCGCGTCGCCTCGCGTCGCGCGAATCCGACGCCCTTCGCACTCGTTAGCGGCCGCCCGCGCGCGTTGAGGTGGCGACGCGTGCTGCGAGCGGAAAGTACAAACGCCTCGCCTGCGCACATAGGGGAGCAGCGGGTGGGGCGGAATGCTATAAAAGGGCATACCGGGGAAGCACGTGCCTGGAAGGACGTGGCGGGAGAGAGCATGACTGGAAGAGCGTGGAAGAGAAGAGAGTGGCGGGGGAAAGTGAAACGAAAAAGTGTGGCAGAATGGGGCGTGCCGGCGAGGAGCGGAGTGGGGAAAAGCGTTCCTGGAAGAACGTGGCGGGGAAAAGTATAGCGGAAAATAGTGTGGCAGGAGCAGCGTGATGGGGGAGTGCGTGGCGGGGTATAGCGGGTCAGGAACAGCGTGGCAGGACGTATGTGGCGAGGAGATGTATGGCAGGAGGAGCCTGGTGGAGAACAGTGTGGAAGTGTATAGCGTAGCGGGGACAAGCGTAGCGGGGACAAGCGTAGCGGGGACAAGCGTAGCGGGGACAAGCGTAGCGGGGACAAGAGTAGCGGGGACAAGCGTAGCGGGGACAAGCGTAGCGGGGACAAGCGTAGTGGGGACAAGCGTAGCGGGGACAAGCGTAGCGGGGACAAGTGTAGCGGGGACAAGCGTAGCGGGGACAAGCGTAGCGGGGACAAGCGTAGCGGGGACAAGCGTAGTGGGGACAAGCGTGGCGGGGACGATCGTGGCAGGGACAAGCGTGGCGGGCAAGATCGTGGCGAGGTAGAGGGTAGCGGGTACATTGGAGCAAAGCCGGGCATTTGTGGGCAGGGCGGGGAAGAGCGGGACGGGGGAGAGCGGGGCGGGGAAAACCAGAACGGGGAAGAACAGTGCGTGAAAGAGTAGGGCGGGTAAGAGCAGGGCGGGGAAGAGCAGATCAGGAAGTGAGAGAGTGGGGAAACATCGTGGGTGCTTGACGGGGAAGGGGCGGCAGAGAATTACCTGGGTGAGAATTACATTAGTGCTGGGGAAGAGCTCGATGAGCGAGAGCGTGGTGAGGAAGAAGCGGCAAGGGAAGAGTGTGGCGGTAAAGAACGGGAGAAAGAGAGTTGTGGGGAAGATCATGGTAGGGGTGGCGTGGCGGGGAGCTGCGGGTCAGAGGAAAGCGAAATGGAAAAGAGCGTGGCGGGAGGACGAGTGTGACAAGCAAGGACGTAACAGGGAAGAGCAGAGCACGAAAAAACTGACCTGGGGAAAGGGGTTTGAAGAAGAGTAGGGACGGGTAGAGAGGAACAGTTGGGCCCACAGGGGAATGCGAGGGAAAAGAAGGAACGAATCAGTCGACAGACGCTCGACAGTGCAGGCCTGACAAGCAATTAGGAGAAGCTGGACGATCCGCGACACCATGTACGAGCGAGTGGGTTGTCTCCACCGGGCGGGGTGGGGCTGGAAATAGAGAGGTTCGGCGTATGTGACGAGTAGGGGCTGGGGAGGGGTGAAGAGGAGGGACAGGAGCGGGGGTCACGTGTCCGATGCGCTAATCAGGCGTGAGAGGGTCGCGCTCCGTTCCGAACCCACGCTCACACGAAATCAAGTGGCGCCCATTCCGAGAGCGCTCGCCCGGGGTATTATTGCGGGAGGTGTGCGTTACGTTCGAAGGCCTCGTTACAAAGAAGCAAACAGCGTTATAGCGTCCGATGTTCTCTTCCGCGCCGAAAGGAAAAGTAAGGCTCAATAGTTTTAGTGTTTGCATTATATCCATTAGATGGAATAACGTTTTTAAATCAGAGCAAAGATTTTTTTCTAAACGCTCTCCAACATACCATGTTCACTATTCAGTTAGTTTTTTATGATAACAGAATTTACAGTATGTGTGGCTGGAAATACGAATATACTTCACAACTAGAACGACACTCCTTACAAACTGGTAGTTTTCCCTTTAACTAGTGCAACCAGTAAAGAAAACTAAAAATCGATTTTTTACAGCAGGTTAAGATCTTGAAAGACATATTTATTGCTTAAGACTAGTTTTATTCCGAGTCCCTTGATTGTATTTATGCATAATATTTCCAAATTTATCACACAAAACTGTTTATTACATAATAGATTTTTTGTAATACAAAAATAATTGTACGTCTGCTATCTACACAAAGTAAGTTTCAAGCGATCATTATTTCTTCATAGCTGAACACTTGTGATTATATCGAAGAAAAGGATGAGATGTAGAAAAGTTAGAAAATAACTTCACATGCTATTGAGAAGGGTTTTCTTAAAAAATTAAAGACAATCCATAACTATCTTGTTAATTTAATTCCTTAGTTTTTTAAAGATCATATCGTTTCATGTCTTTTGCGGAAATTTCATCAGGAAACAATCGAAAAGTAACCAAATAAAAACAGTTGCATAGGATACAATAAAATGTGAACTTTTATCGCGACAAACTGAAGAATAGTTAATAGTAAAAAAACTAAATTACGAAATACTACAAGGGAAAATGGAGACTCTCCTTAAATATTTTTTAAAAATTAAGAAAAGAGAAAATAACTGGAAAGGTAAATAGTTTAGAGCATTTTTTGAAAATTAGTTTTAATCAAGAAATATTAATGCACGACATTTATGCAGACCAATACGTAGAGTTGTGCGTCAAACATTTAAAATTAGTTTTTTCTCGTCCACCGAATTTGAAGAGTCAGCATTTTATCATGTTTTCTATCAATATATCTTCAACAAAGTATTAATGAATATATTAAACATTATTCCCGATGTGAAAAATTGTTGCCTTATTTCCTTTTATCGTTGAAAATTTGATGCACTCTATTTTGAGCATTTTTGTCCGAAAGATAATTTTGGGTAGTTGTTCTAACTTTAAAACGCATGATTCAAATTTATATACATTCAGAAGTTTTTGCCTTTCAATGGCAATAGACTTTTGATATTATATCAACCGTAAAATGATATAGATTTTTCACATTCATCAAGTAAAAAAGGAATCACAGAACGTCGTTCAACCAATGTGAAGTTTTCAGGTCGACTCGCCATTGTTGAACACAATAATGCTGATCACTCCGATGGTTAGAGCTCACCCCACTGATGTCCAAATAAAGTCCTAAAATTACCAAACTAGTCCTACCAACTGTTTTTCTTTCATACTAATTTCTCTCTTTAATTATTGAATATCATACGTAGTAACAATAAAGCAACGGTAATTACAATGGTTTCTACACTTATCCCATCCCATTTTTTCTATGAATGCTTTTGATAATTACTGATTCAACATGAAAACTTATTATTTAAAAAAATTACAATTGTACTGTGATACTGCATGTCTTTCCATCATCCCTCGATAACAACCATTTACACTAGAACTACGCATCAGTCCACGTTTTGTCTAGCATACATTCCTTGCCCCATAATATGTTTAGAGACCAAACTACATACTACCTTTAATTCGTTGTATTTTTACAATCTAGTGCACAATCTACAATAATTGTAATTCTGAATACTTCGCAACGTTCGAAAGCTCAACAACATGAGCTGTAAGAAATAAATTTCGGCAGAAAGCCCTTATTAAACATAGCAGCGCACAAAGTAAATTAAAACCCACACAGTCGCCAACAAAGTAGAAGGGAGCTCTTTTGCCGGCCGCGTCCAGTCCGCGGGCGCGCGCGTTGCCGGCTGCCGGAGAGCGGTGCGGGGGCCGTGGGAGGCACTGTGAGGTTGTAGAGCGGGCGGAGGGTGTTGGCCAAAGGGGGCGGTGGCGGTGGGAGGCGACAAACGCAGATGAGAGACGCTGGGCGAGGCGACACGCGCTGGAGTGCGTGTCGCGTGTTGGGCTGTGAGGTTGTAGAGCGGGCGGAGGGTGTTGGCCAAAGGGGGCGGTGGCGGTGGGAGGCGACAAACGCAGATGAGAGACGCTGGGCGAGGCGACACGCGCTGGAGTGCGTGTCGCGTGTTGGGCTGTGAGGTTGTAGAGCGGGCGGAGGGTGTTGGCCAAAGGGGGCGGTGGCAGTGGGAGGCGCCCGTGCGCAGATGAGTGGCGCTGGGCGAGTGCGAGACACGTTGGAAAGCATGGCGTGTGTGTTGGCCAAGGGGCAGGGTGCATTGGATACTGTTCACTGGGTTGTGGTAAACGATGGGCAGAGGGCGATGAACGGTAGGCGGACGGGTGGAAACGGTTCGCGGTGGAGGAGAAACTCTTGGCGGTGGGCGGCGAGCGATGTATAGGTCAGTGAGAAGTGAATGGTGGGGAGGGAGAGTGATGGTAATTTGGGGTTCGGCGGTGGGGAATGAACGGTGGGCGTCTGGCGAGAGGCGGCAGTGAGCGGTGCACGGTGGGGAAAAGGGAAACTGGTAGTGCTAAAAAAGCACGTTCTTTTTCGCCCGTAATTTCACGCAAAATTACCAAGGAATGTACTCAAATTTTCGAAATATTGTACCTGTTCATTTTTCGAAACGTCTGTCCGTCCATCTGTTCGTCTGTCCGTTTATCTATCTGTCTGTCCGTCCGTCCGTCTGTCTGTGATCACTGCTAGCGCCTTAACCATGTGCAATCTTTTTCATGTAACAATCTTTTCCATATTGAAGAGGCACCTGTCGATCTGGCTCTAATTGAAGCTTTGAGAATATGAATAACGAATGTAACGAATATGAGACATTCACCATTCTTCTAAACGTCATATTATCCAACAACAAAATTTTATCAAACACGATGGAGCCAATTTGATTTTCTTGTATACATGTATATTATTATATGCGTATATCGTATATTAATATACAATATAATATAGATACGTATATACAATAGATGCGTATATACGATATAATATAGAGAACGGATGTAGCGCTGCGGAATATCAATTTCGAGATTTCAACGAAAAAAGACGTTTTGTGGTCCTCTGGTACTGAAATTTCGCGCGACGAATTTCTCAATGAAAACTTCTATTTAGAACGAGTTTCTACTCTTCTGTAATATTCTTGAAGTAATAATTAGGTTGTACTATTAGGAAAACAAAATGTTGAGAAAATGTCAAAAAAATGTACTTCGGGCGACGATAGATGGCAGCTGGCCAGAGAATGTTGCAAGACCTTAAAGCCAGGCCACACCAAGGAAATTAGAAAAAATTGTTCGAGAAAGTCTGTGCCATTCCGTAGAACTTCTAGTTTTAATTTGGAAAATGACTCAGGGACTTTATGTAAAGTACTTCCCAAATTAAAGTATCGGTTTCAAATTAAAGAGACCGCATCATCAGTCAGATCGATTGGGGAACATCAATTTTGAGAAAATCGGCTGAGTGGTTTAGCCGCTATCATTGTTTACAGACGAACAGACAGACATTTTGCCGTCATTGGATTTTTAGATATCAAGGACCGATAAAACGTGAAATCTGGCTATACCACGTGTTAGATGATGTTTTTCTAAATTTGCTTTCGAACTTCGGTTAATAGAAAAAAATATTGCATTATATGTTTTATCACATTCAATATCAAAGAGAATTGCTTGCAATATCAGTAAACTCAAATTAACAGGGCAGACGTGAAGTTGGTTAACATCATAACCTTCACATTTGTCCTTTCCGATGACGTTTACCCCTAAGATTTCCTGTGAACACCGCGTCGTCCCGGCTCTCGTGAGGCGTGTAACGCGAGTCAATGAAGTCAGGATGGCGCAGTGCGGGGAGCAAGTGCAGCAGCGGAACTCAAGTGAAACTGCTGGACCGGAGGCGCGCGGCGTTTGGGCGCGGCGGCGCGGAAGGCCCGGACCGCTGGAGGCGGCGGGGCGGGGGCGAGGCGACGGGCAGAGGCAGAAGCTGGGGGAACACTCTCCTCGCTTTCTCCCCTACCACTTGGCCAAAGGCGACATCTCCATCGCCCGCCATCCCCCATCTACGCCTTGGTCCCTGCCCATAGACGCAACCTCCGCCCTCATCATCGGCTTCGCCTCCGCTACTGCTTCCATCCCCACCTCTACACCCACATCTGTTCTCAGTTTTCCTTCCACCGTATCTACTCCGTCCTACACCACCGCCTTCTATACCACATCCAAATCTGCCCCCTCTTTCACTCCCGCCTCCGCACGCGCCTCCCCTCCCGCCTCCGCTCGCGCCATCCCTCGCGCCTTCCCTCGCGCCTCCTCTCGCGCGTCCGTTTACACCACCGCCATAGCAACTGCCTCCACTTTCGCCTCTGTCCATGCCGCCACCACCACGGTTTCTGCCATCGCGTCGTCCCGTTGCCCCCTGAAGAAGTTCTGCGAACTTGGACTGTCCCTTCTGTCCTGCAACGCAGTGGTGCAACGCAGCTGACTGGAATTGCTAATTGATCCTTTCGGGTTTGCTTCGGGAATCGTATCTTGTCTGAGGTCTTGGAAGTTGTTCTAAACCGTCCATCCATGTTTATATTGCTCATAAAACCCGCTCGCTAACTAGTGAGGCCGATTCTTTTGGGAAGTGAGTAAGAAGTACACACCGAACAAACAATGTAGCGTATTCGTTATTCACTAATTTCACAGCTCTCGCGAACAGCGTCGTGATATGGATATAGCCAAGTACAATTCTGCAGTGCTTATCAAGCACGATAGATGCTAACTTAACGAAACGAGCACGATAAATATTAAGTTAAGGAAGCTCTTCCACCTTCAAATGACAGATGTACTTGGAACACTAAAGTTGCTTAATCAAATGCAAAACCACTTAGAAATTACGAAGCATCAAATGTGTTATCCTCGTATTTTATCATAGTCATCTGCCACATGTCTTTAAACGTCATGTCTTATAACGGCTTAGTAGAAAGCTTGCAAAATACTCTCAACATTTAACATTACAGTCTCGCATGATTGCCTACCAGCGGTTTACGCTATCTAACTGCACGATATCTGTCTATGGACTTGGTTTCCTTTAAATAAATCGTGATCACTGTCGGTGAACAAAGCAATCTGTCACGTACACGGATCGATTCTTTCATAATATTTTTCATTCTCTCGTATCATTGGCTTGGTATCCAAATGTCAACAAATAGCTAACTAGATTTTGACAGGACACAATGCATCCAAGAGTCACGATATCTTTCAATACTAGTAGTATCACATTACTAATTCCAAGTATACGAATGTATTGAGGAACACTGAGCAGCCTCTATCCATATGAGAGATTTCTACCGTTTTGTGCGGTACCTAGGCACTCGGAAAAAAATACTAACATTAAAAACATTTTAAATATCTTGGGATATATTTAGGAATTTATGACAACACTAAAAGACTATTAATGACAATATAACATAAAAATGACGAAAAAGAAACAGTCGAATTCTCAGAGAAGAGTTGTCTTTTCTTTTAAACTACGCGGAATAGTAAAATCAAAAACTTCAGAGGTGACTGAGATTCCGTGGCGAGCGCATCGTGTGGGTTTGGTTGTACAGATGTTTACTTATGAGTTCCAAAATTTTATCAAGTTAATTTTGAAGATGTTATGATTTGTTTGTTTAAAATGTCAGGATGAGGACAGCAATGGCAGCCAATCGTCGTGCAGCAAAAAGAAAAGTTTCAAAACATTACATTTTTGTTTTTCTATTTATAGCAACGCAAAAATGGTTAGTTAGAGAAAAGACATGGCCATTTATTTTTTTAATTATTCAAATGTATAGAGTGCACTACAGTGAATGTTGGCAATAATTTACTGTGTAAATGTTGAAAGAAAAGATGTATTGTAAATATTAAATTGTAGATCATTTTTCAAAGGGTATTTTATGTGTTTTTTTCTTTTGTTATGTATGCACATGTGTTTTGATATCGTCATAAGCGAGGTAGAATTCGCTTAATATTATTGCCAAAAGAGTACGGAATAAAACAAGCCGGTATTCTTATACGGTTTAATGACATAATTCCATGGCGTTATTATTATTATTATTATTATTATTATTATTATTATTATTATTATTATTATTAGATAGTAACAACCTAAATGATAGGGAATAATTAAAATATATACATTTTCGTGAAGTAATAGTAATATTATTCTCGATATCCTGTGTAGGATCGATTTTGCGAACTCACGATATATTGTAACGTCACCACATGGCGGCGAGGGTTTCGAACATCCTTAGAAAGTGGCCGCCATGTGGTGACGTTACAATATATAAATTCGTTGGAATGGTATACCACAACCCGTATTAGGAAGACAAAGATTTAGATATTGTAAACGTAATTTTATTGGTATTTACAAACAAAATGAGTAAAGGGTTGTGTGTGTATAAAGAAACCATGACAATATTGTTGTAAGGACTATGTTATCAGCAAATCGTAGATTTGATAGTTTTTCCTCCATTGTGTTTATGACGTATGCTTTTCGCTTTGCAAATAATTATTCCTAAAGAGCTTATAAATAATTTTGAGTGAAATGAGGTCCCCTTGTTCATCCCCCTTTGTTGTTCAAATTCTTGACTCTCTGAATCTGTTCTCTCTTTTGCTTTATTATTTAGGTATACTTTTTCTAAGATTTTTATGTACTTCGTTGGCAATCCTTGTATGCAATGCTTTGCTTTATGTTGAATTATTATGTTTACTTGTTATTAATTGCTTTATGTTCCACTGAATAGAAGGCTTTTTGAAGTCTATGAAAAGAAGGTACAGATTCATATTGTATTTTTGAACTTTCTTTATAAGCTATAATAATGAGTGGATATGGTCTATTGTAGAGTAATCTGTGCCAGTCCTAGGGTTTAATTTTCTTCTAAAATGTTACTGATTCTTTACTGATGATATTTTTACTAATTCTAAGATACTTCAATCGATAGATTCTGGGACTAGCATATTAGGTATTCCCCTTTCACACTTGCCATAATCTTTGTAAATGAAGTGAAAATATTTATCAAAAATGATATCGGGATGTCTGCATGTATGGGATATATCAAATGACTGTTGCTTTCAAAGAGGATATTTAATTATGAGAATTGGTATTTACATTAGAAGTGTCAGATTTTACACAGGTCATTTCCGAGTTCCTTACACTTAGTTACTTTAAAAAATATCTTAATCTATTTACAAAAGATGGAAAATAATTTTAAAATCTTCAGTTTAAACTAAAACTGGCGTTTTACGGTTTTTAGCCACAAATAGGTTTACTATGTCCTCAAAAAGTAGGTCTCAAAGTAACATCTGCTATATAGATATTATGCTCAGCTTGGTAAGTCGTTATTCTGTTAAGTTTGTGAGATGTTTTTATGGTAATTAATTAACTAAAACTCCTTTGATTTGAGACAGCTGAGGTGATGTGGTGAGAATAATTCTCAACGCTATCATTACGTTATGTTGTTATTGTATTATGGAAAGGTCGTTTAACCCAAGGCATGATACTTCACATTTTCTCTTCAATGTCTTTATATTATAACGCCAGCTAGTCCCTTTCAAAGTCTTCTTTATATGTGCCTGGCTTTATATGTGCCTAATCAAATGCCTTGTTCCTAAATTCTTCTCCGTTCATTGTTTCAAAAGCATCAGCGAGGAAAACAAATGAACTATCCATGTTTTAAATTGTTTGGAATATTTGCCTCAACTTATTCAAAATCGATATAATATTTCACAATCAAGTCTCTAATTTTTTTCTGAGAATGAATTAATATAATCTTCGCTCTTACCCTTTTCGAGAAACATCTGTTCCTCTTTCTCTTCCTCACTTCTTTAAATTTAGGAGCTGTGCAAATTTTCCCTGCAATTTCTTTCGCTTCTGTTACTGTACCAATAGAATTATTTGTCCTTTCTGATTCTAATGGTGATATCAGTCAATTAATAAATGTTTCTGGACGATCAATAGTGATGTATTCATCTATTAAAAAGATGATAAATTCAATCGTTTTGACACTTCTTAGAAGTTGCTTCCGTTTTGGCAGATGTTATTGGGCTGGTTCAAAGATCGTTAATTGCATATATTTTTTATCAATTGCTTGCTCTCTCACACACACACGAATACATACACTCATATAAGTACGATAATAACTATAATAATATATTGTATCAACACTATGCTTTGGTCTTGAAGTTTATTTATTTGAAAGGGGAAATTGTAATTGACTTGCTGATGTGCCAGAACGTACTTTCCCTCTCAAAAGCTTCATCATCTCCAGCGCTGAGAGCGAGTCCTTGTGACGTCAACCGAGGAATATGATCCTCGGCACATTGCATGCCGTAAAGCATGCTGGAGCATAACCATTTTCGTGTTACGATCTCCTCTAGAGTGATATATGGCAACGTCTCAATAATCTTTGAAACTCTTGTGGACGCACTTCTCGGCAGCAATATTTCCACATCCTCTTTCGTAAATTCTCATGCAGCTTACTTCCAGCGTATTCTCGTTTCTACGAAGATAAGATATTTGTTTGATTTTATTCTATTATTTAATTCTATTCTTCGCGGCCTTCGGAATGTAGGTTTCTATAGCGTTCGTCTCTCCCAAATGAATACCAGTACATTTTCATAATAAGTTATTCAAAAAATAATATTGTAAGCATCATCCCCGGCGATTTAATTACTAGGAGGTATTTAAAAAACTATACCATGCATCACGGTGAGTCATTAATGATGGTGTTTCCATAAAGAGATCGGTTTAGCATGCTAATTTTTATTCATTGGTCAACGTTTTCGAAAAATATAAATATAATTTCAAAAATTATATAATTTATTTTTCTCTTCGAATCAAACAGTTTAAAGTAAATTTCTGATTTAAAGCGATAAAACATTTAGGTTATCACACGCTTTAAAATGCTTTGCCTTTCTTTTTATTATAACAGCTTGTAACTAATTTATTTGCGACCCTATTAATGCACACCTCCTTTATATGCGAGACGTCACGGTTAAGTCATGGTCTCAATGACATGTGTAAAATATTTCCTTATTTATTTACTATTAACATATAATTTACTATTATGTTTATGTGTTATTAATTAAGTAGAATTTATTATATACTCTTCATTTTTTATTATTTACTTATTTTTATTTGTGAGTCACGATGACCGCCGCTCTGCAAGTCATTGCAATTATTTTTAATTACTGAAAGGAGTTTCAGTAGAGCTCAATATCCTTTTTTATATAGAGATTACTTAGCGTTAACTAAATATTACAAACGCGTGTGACTAAGATACCACTTTTTTCATAAATTCTTTATCATAATGGTAAAGTTAAAAAGTTGGCCCTAAGGCATTCGACAAATCAAAAGATAATATTCTATCTTTTAGAAGAACTTCAAAAATGTCCAAAAATGTAGACATCTTTTGCTTACACTATGAATCTATTTATGTAATATGAAACAATCGTGCACCAATTTTCAAACCAAGATGCACAGAATTCTGAAGATCGTTTGAAACATGCAACCGAAATGGTTCCATTCGTTATCGGTGTCAGCAATATATTTAATAAGAAATAACGGTTTCGATTTTCCCTCAATATTGAATATGATTTAACAGTTGCTATTGTTCCGGTTTCAGATTGGTTCCGGATTGGTGATTTTATTTTTTGCACATATATTTTCGGTTTTTCTGAGACCGAACTTTTCTTCCCTCTGACCCGCGCAAGTTCTCGTCCATTATTTTGGACCCTCTGCTTCCTTTCGCTTCCTCATGCAATCTCTTTGCCCTGCCTTGTAATAATGGTGATGGCCCCCGACGAAAGATAACTTCGGCTGTACATTACGCCGAGGACGCGATGGTGCATTTGAAGACGAGCCTCGCTTGTCTCGGGGGCTGACAGTTTGTTTAGGCAGCGGCAAGTGCCGTGCTGCCGGGCGATGGGAAGAAAAGGAGGAAGAGAGTCTGCGTGGCAGGCAACGAAGTAACGACAGATGCTACGAGGCGCCGCAGATACAGTGCGCCGTGGGTGGAATTGGGAAGAAAAAAGGGCAAAAAATATATTCCCGATTCAAAAACGGCTGCAAAATCTCAATGTATGTATTCTGACGGGGGTATATGTTTGGTACATTTTTATTTGCTAATTCTGACTAAATTTCCATTTAATCTTTCACCTAATAATTGCCCGAAGGGTGTACAAAAGCTGCTCCGTAATGACAAAATGTATTAGTGGCCCCAATAGACCGTCTCAACAGATATTCGGCGATGACAAATTTACGTAAGTTAATTTTATTTCTTCTCGCGTGAGAGTGGGAACTATTTTTACTACTACCAGAAATAATAATACTTACTTCAAGTTAATATTTCCATATCCATTCTTCTGCAAAATATAACAGTAATAATATGACAGTTGAAAAGTACAACCATATCAAAAAAACATTATCATGAAACCCTCGTTATTATTGTGTAGTGTTTTGTTTGTAAGTTGCTTGTAAGTCCCTTGTGTGCTGGGTCATTCTTAAATCCTAACCCAGAAATTCGTAACTTACTATTCTTAACTTGATCTTCCTACAATAGATAATGTAATATGTCCCCTGTTTTTCCTTTCGTGTGGCCTCCGCTTTCTTGAACGTCGTCCAGCATTTATTCCAAGTTCCATTTTTACTGAATCTGGTCCAGACCAATGGCATATGCTACCTCCACACACACGATTATAATTATACGTCCATTTATATCATTTCCCTACAAATTACTCGTTTGTAAGTATTACTAATTCGTAACACGTCTCGGCACCCGACTACTACCGCGTCAGAATCAGCCAACTGCAGTCAGATCATTTGCATCCGCCCCTCACCGCGTCAAAAGATCGTCTACCTCGTTTGTTTGCCTTACAATCTCCCCATTTGTCTTCTTCCCCCTGAGATCGCACCCAAAATATGTTTCTCTTTCGTCCTAGTGCGCAGGCCATTCCCTTTCTCGCACATATTATAATTTCTAATTGGTCACTGGCACTCTAGCACTGTATTTGTTTATTCTTTGGTTATTGATTCGTAATAATTTTCCTAATTCACTTTCTCGCTCACGGAAATTTCCCACGTGTTCTTTCATTGTTTTTATTTCCCACTATATTCTCTATTTTCCCCGCTACCAATTATGTTGCCATTCCCCTGTATTCTTATTATATACAATTTGATCCTTTGCTTCCCTTCTGTCACCCATTGTTGCTGTCGTCCTGTTTATATATTTATTCGAATTCATTTCCATTAACACACTGTTGTAATAACTTATTACAGTATCAAATATGGGTCAGTCGTCCTCAACTTGAATGGGAGCAAACTGACAAAGTAAATTTGAAAATATATTACAATAAGTTTGGATATAATATATATATATATATATATATATATATATATATATATATATATATATATATTAAAAATTGAAGCAGCTATTTTCCTCAATTTAAGAACATTAAATTAAATTATCGTTTAATTTAAAATGTAATTATTTCAATCATTTTGTAAGAGGTTTTAACCCCAAATCTCCCTCCTAAATCGCCACTGATATATAATGGTGCGTTTGCGCAATT
The DNA here is from genome assembly GCA_011170035.1 of Teleogryllus occipitalis. Taxonomy (NCBI): domain Eukaryota; kingdom Metazoa; phylum Arthropoda; class Insecta; order Orthoptera; family Gryllidae; genus Teleogryllus; species Teleogryllus occipitalis. Next base: position 20,439 of record BLKR01015647.1, read on the forward strand.
TGGGAGCATTGGAACTCAGCGCAAGCTAATCTGATCGATCGTTTTCCGTGGTTACTTCCGATCACTTCGAAGCTAATACCGGAAGAGTGTCTTCCACAACAGGCCACGTACCGAGCGCGATCCATATATTTTGATGATCCAAATCTAACTCCTGTAAATCAACCCATGCTAGTCAAAAATTATGTTTCATGTAAGAATGTACTAAATACATTTTTGAAGACTTAGAAAATAATAAGTGGTACCGAGAGAAAAAAACAATTTTATAACAGAACCAATCACTCAGAAATGTGAACTCAAAATAATAGGCATTGGTGACCTGCCGGGATCTTAATATTCTCCATGTCTGCGGATATTTTACGTAGTAACAAAAAGTAAAATATCAAGTAATAGTATAACCTATGAAGATCTGATACTTATTTTCGTATTCTTTGCGTAACTCTAGGAAATATAAACAATTAATTTAAAAGAGATTGTCTCAATACTTTATTCTAGTGTATTAGCACACCCTTTTCTAGTGTATTAGTAAGACAGATATGCCGTACAGGTGGATTAAATGATTTATTAAACAACGAATTAATAATATATTTGTTGTTTGAATCAATTTGAGAGTAAGAAGTAAATAAACGATTTTTACTGAGTCCTTTTTCATATTTTGAAGGAAGCTATAACATATTCGTTCTAGTTGCGTGCGTTATTATTTTGTATTACAGACTCATGCAAACTTACAACAACATTCTCTTATTCACAATTTTATAAAAAACGGCAGTCATGTTGATTCTTGTCACCTCAGTTTATTGTTTTCTTTGGGCAACTTCAGTGTACTATATAACACTGCAGTAGCAGTTCGCGTATTGCAAAAAGCAACATTCCAATCAATAAACAGTAAGTGGTAGTAGTTCCTATGATATTTTAACTTTATTCTTAAGAAATTTGACTTTTAAAACAGTTATTACATTGTTGTTATTACAGTTGTTATTATAATTACTATTAATGTTAATAATTTATTAGAAGTATTTCTTTATTAAATGCACGATATAATCGTTTTCAATGTAGTGTTTGTTTTAAATTGTGGTGACGTGTAGTGAAGAGGAATGCAGTGTAGTTCAAATTCATTTATTTATAAGTTTAAAACATCTGTATGTGATAGCCATAAAATGTGCAGTTAATGATATTATTTGTTTTATTATTATTATTATTATTATTATTATTATTATATTTTCCTGTACTTTTCTCAGTAAGCATTGAGAACCATTCATCTATTCATACGACTTAGGCTCTAGCAAATGCAACTGGTAATGACAGATCTGAGGAAAGACGGAGAAGAAATTCATCTTTGTCCCTCGTTCAATTTAAAAATTTTCGCACAATATGGCAAGTCTGTAGGATTAAAGCTTTTTGGATGGTTATGCAGATTCCTTTTGATAATCCTATTTTTGTAAGACCTGAAGCAAATCGGTCTGTCACCACTCCTGTGGCTGAGATGATTATTGGCACTATTTCAACCTTACTCAGTTGCCAAACATGTTGGATTTCTGCTGCCAAATTCTGGTATTTTGAAATCTTCTCCGATTCTGTCTTATTCAGATTTTTGGCAGTGGACAGCCTACATCTATGATTGTTGCATACTTTTGTATTTTATTGATCCCTACTATGTCCGGGCGATTATAATCCACAGTTTTATCAGTGACAATAGGCCTATCCCAGTAGAGTACTATTTCACTATTTTCTATAACCGGTGAAGGTGAATATTTGTAAAATGGTGGAGGGTTCTCAATTAGTCTATAATTTGATGCCAATTGTCTATGGATTATTTTGGCTACTTGATTGTGCCTCCCAAGATATGCAGTGTTGGCAAGAACTGGACAACCTGCAATCACATGGTCGATGGTCTCATTTGGTTGATTACACATTCTACAGACGTCTTTTATACTGCTCTTCAGTATGTGTTTATCATAATTGCGTGTTTTTATTACCTCGTCTTGAATTGCTATTATAAATCCTTCAGTTTCAGGAAATAAATATCCCATTTTCAACCACAGGAGAGAAGAGACTTTATCAACTGATGGGTTATTTAAGAGATTAGGATATTTTCCATGAAGGGTCTTGTTCTTCCAATCTGTCTGCATGTTACATATCTGGGAAACAATTTCAGTGTTGGTTTCAGTCTTCTGGAGATTTAGAGCCGAATAGTTTGCATCTACAGCAACTACATTCTTCAGTAACACACTATCGGAGGCGTGAAAGTACATTCGCATTTTCTTTTCTTCTGACCTGCACAGATTGAAGATATTAAGCAGGCCTCTACCTCCTTGGTTTCTGGGAAGATAAAGCCTTTTGACAGCGCTCTTGGGATGATGTATTCTGAATTTTGTGAGGGTGGTTCGAGTAATCGTATCCAGTTCCCGAAGGTCTGTGTCTGAATATTTCAGGATACCAAAGGAATATGTCAATACTGGGACAGCATAGGTGTTAATAGCACTTATTAGATTCCTTGAGTACAATTTTTTGTTCATCAACTTTGTGATTCTTGATTTGTACCTTTCCTTGAACATCGACTTCATATTTGTGTGGTTCACTCGTCTATTTTGTTGGATACCAAGGTATTTATAAGTGTCGTGGTACAAAAGCTGTCGAAAATCACAAGTTTCATCAGGAACTTCGACCAATTTACCATTTTTTAGGTGTATTTCGGCACATTTATCAAATCCAAAGGACATCGCAATGTCTTCACTAAATACCCGCGTCATATTCTTCAGCGCTTTCAGGTGGTTTTGGCTCTCGGCAAACAGTTTAAGATCATCCATAAATAATAAATGGCTGATTCGGGAGGTAGGATCTCTCAGTCGGAGTCTGTACCCTAGACATTCCTTGTTTAGAAGCTGTGATAGGGGGTTTATAGCTAAACAAAACCATAGAGGGCTCAATGAATCGCCTTGAAATATTCCTCGACGAATATTAATCTTAAATGTACAATTCTCCAAATTAATCTCCGTGCACCAGTTTTTCATTAAGGCAGCGAGCAGGTTTACAACCTTTGTATTAATTTTATATATTTTCAAAACGTGTATCAGCCATTCATGAGGTACCGAATCAAATGCCTTTCTATAGTCGATGTAGCACATGCTCAAGTTTCGGCTTTTTACCTCAGCTTGTTTTATGATTACGTCAACTGTTCTTTGCATCCAAAGGTACCCCTGATGCATCCTTTCTGTTCCATGCTGATGATATTGTTCTGATTACAATGCATGTATATCTTTTCGTGTAAAACTGATGTTAATAACTTATATAGTACAGAGAGACATGTTACTGGCCTGTAATTTTTGGGATCTGATTTAGGAACACTTTTGGGTAGTAAGTAAGTAATACCTTGCGTTAAGAATTTTGGGCACTGATCAGGCTTCTGAAGTATATCATTAAAACTATTTGAAATCAAGTTGTGTAGGGAGACAAAACGCTTCAACCAAAAGTTCTGAATTTTGTCAGATCCCATTGATTTCCAATTTTGGCATTTCTTAAGACTTCCTTCAATATCTTCGGTGGTAATGTGGACTTCAGACATTTCTGGAAGGCTGCCCATCTTTTCCTGAAGTTCAGAGAGCCATGATGCATCACGATTGTAGCTTGAAGGGTTGGTCCAGATTTCCTGCCAGTATGACTTGAATTTATAACTATCAACTTTCTCCTGGCTATCAGCTTTGTGTTCCAAGTTCCGATAGAATACTTTCTGATTCCTCTCAAATAACATATTTTGTTGTTTCCGCTTTGAGCATTCATTGTATCTTCGCAATCTAGCACCCTTAGCTTTGAGCTTTTGTCTAGCTTCATCGTGGTACAGGGTTAGTTTTTGTTTTAACTCGGGGTCGTTGATGTTGATTTGCATTTTATGAAGGATTCTATTAATTTTATGCTTTACTCTTCTACTTTTGTTGTTTGAAAGAAATTCATGAATTATATTAATCTCTGTTCTCAGTTTAACAATACTTTGTTCCAGTCTAAATTGCCATGCAGGTTTTCTCGCTTTCTTTGTTTTGCTTGGTGGATTATTCTGAATGTGCTGTCCATTAAGATCGATTACAGCAACTGCAGCTGCATACAAGGCAGTATGAATATCTGTCAAATTATTTAATTGGTCAGCAACCTGAGGTATTACCTGATCAACTTGCTTAATAAGAATATTAGTTTGTTTGGTAAAGATCAATTTTGGGATTTTAGGCCTACCAAGAGGATCTGTGTCTCGAAACAGATAGAAATATCCTACAAACTTTTCAGCGGTTTCCTTATTTATACTCGAAGCATTTGTCTCTATTGTCGTATCGTTATTATCAGTTTGATGGTCTTCTACAGCTGCCTGAAGTTCATTTCCCACTTCCCTACGTATTACATCAATTTCGATCTGGGTAAGATACTTTCGTTTCATAATTACGTTCTTACGATCGGCTAGGTTTTGTTCAGTCAAGTTGAATTCTGGGTAGGTTTTAGAAAATTCAGAGTGAAGTTTGTGTCTCCAACCCGGTAAGGGATCGTCTCTACATTCATTTATGAGCAGGTAAGTGCGAATAACTTTTTTATTCATTTCTCTGCTCCATTTAATTTTATTAGATGTTTCATTTCTTCTGGAGGCATTCCTCTTGGTACGCAGTCCAGATGAAGTTGACGCATTCTTCTCACTGGAGTTGGAGTAGACATTGCCATTTTGATCGCTTACGTTGTCATCATCGGGCTGGGGTCCCGTGCCAGGTACAGCCCTACTCCCTGGCACATCCGAGGCTTCATTCTGCACGAACTGCTCCATATCAAATGGGTAATGCATTTTATAGCTCTCTGCCAGCTACAGGGGAAACTAGGTAGGAATAAGTGCGGGTAGGAAAATAGGATTGTTAGGGAGTGATGAAACGGAGGACGACAAGCTACTCGATCCACCTGCCGAGATCCGGGGGCGAGGGGGCAGATCCGGGGGCGAGGGGGCAGATAAAGGTGCGACGGGAATGGATTACTAGGTAAAGGACAGCGGTCAGCTGCTCCGATTTGTCGCCTCTTACGACAGGGGGAGATCCCTTGGTGCTATTCTACTAAAACCCCCGACACCACACGGGGTTTATTATTATTATTATTATTATTATTATTATTATTATTATTATTATTATTATTATTATTATTTTAAAATTATTTAAAATATATTGTGTTAATATTTTTATTGTAATGTTTGTAATTGTAGTGTTCTCACACCAGATTGCATAGACCTATGAGCATAAATACTCTCTATCTACGCGTAGGTGGTGAAAAAGAGTTTTGCCGTCATTTCACGTCTTTCCGCCCACAGAGCGGTGGAACGGCCAAAGCCCGTGCATGGAGTGCCACGTTTCCCTGGCATTTATGACCTCCCTCGCAGTATCTGCGTTGCGCTCGATATAGATGGGGAAAGGAACGCAGCGCATCCTAAATAATGGATGGCACATGTGGCCATGTTTGGTTAGGCGGCGCATCATGCAATGATTTATGGAGAACTGGGTTAGTGGATGGAGAAAATGTAATCGAGAATAAACTTTCCAATAAAGTTCACGGTTATCGGATCATGTATTTGCTCACTCTATTTTAAATTTTTAAAGAAAAATACATATCAGAAAAAATATATTTTAATTGCTCTAAAGTTAAATAAAATATTTTATTTTTATTTTAAAGTTCACAAAAATTATTGTTGACTATCAGTAAACAATAGGGCAGGCAAGCAACGCTTGAAGTGACATCTTGTGGCAAAAGTTGTAAGAAGCCCGGTGACGGCAGTTGTATTCCGCACATATGTTGGAGTGTATTTGGGCAAATCTGTGCGAAGAAATAAATCGACAGTGAATGAATCCACGAATGGAAATTTTCCTTGGTGTGGACTGGCATTACTCTTGCCCCATCCTCTTGCCAGCTGCCATCTATCGCCACTCTGAGTAGATTTTTTTTTAATTTTCTCAATTTTTCGGTTTCCTAATCGTAGATGCGAAATATTACTTCAAGAACGTTAAAGAAGAGTAAAATCTCGTCCTAAATATCAATTTTCATTGAAAATTTTGCATGAAATTTGAGCGGTTTTTAAGAAAATGGAGTTTAAGCGTTACTGTAAATGCGAAATGTTGAGTTCATTTTATCAGAAAAATATAATTTTTGAGAAATTTCACGTGAAATTATTTAAAGTCGCTTTTGATAAAATCTTGTTTTTGTAATTCACGCTTCAACTTCTATCACCGAATTATTCTGGACTGCTGCCGCTGGAGTGCACTGTCGTCAGAAAGTTCAATTTGTCTGCCCCATTCACAGAATTTTCCGCACATGAGTGTAATAGATTAATTATTACGGCAATGAAACGATGAAAACTGTGTGTTGGAAAGCATTACTGTCTTGTTTCATTCAGAAGATATACGTCCTATATTATACTTCGACTCTTTGATCTGGGAACATTTACATGAGTTCTTTGGAAACAAATAATAAGACAGAATTCAGTGTACTACGACCATCAACTCGTTCCTTTTCGTGAATGCACTCCGTTTATTGTGAATTGAGTCATGCATGTGCCTTTTTAAGAGAAATGTGTTTTCCTTAGACTTTTAATAACAGATGTTAAAGACCGCAATACAACAATCTCCAATAAGATAAATAATTTCTCTTTCCGTTCGTTGGCATAATTCGAAGTTCACATACGATACTAACCGGGAGAGGAGTCTCAGTGCATTAACTGATGTCACTGCTGTGCCTCTGACCGGGAGGTCCTAGATTCAAGTCCCGACAGTGGCGAGATTTTCGACGCTAGCTTGTAAGGTCCAATTCAGTCGCTTTCTGGAGGAGAACTCTAGCGGCCGGCTGCTCTGATAGGTAGTTTCCCGGGGTTTCTCCGATCAACACCGGGCAAATGCCGGAGCAGTACCCCAACAACCGGGCCACTGCCCACGCGCGATCTTTCCTCCCTCTTCCTTGTCCTATCCTCACCCCTTACTTACGCTAACATGTGACAACACTACCACACATGCCGGAAGACCGGACAGGGGCTTAGAACGTGTCCCGGCTAGGGGTCGGAGCCTCGCTGGGATGACTGGTTGGGAACCCCCGGTAGACGACGGTGGGTCGGAGCCGGATCTCGCCATCCAGTGGGGTAAGATCACCGCCACCTCCCGATGAAAAACATGCCCTACACTTACGGGACCAGTGATCTCAATATTTGACGCGACCGGAATCACTAACAACTAACAATACTTACACAGTCAACTGATCTCATTATGGAAGCCGCTTTCGCAAGTAAACGTTGTGCAACCGGTTCAATCGATTTTAAAGGGAACCATCCAACCAATGCAATCGTTTTATCCAGTTGCAGATTGATTTCTGAGATAATGTTGACATTATAATACATTTGTATGGACGAATATCAAGACGTAAATGAAAATACCTCATGCTTTTGAACAGAATGATAGTCAATAAATTGTCTCAACCAAAAAACGCTTGTGCATTTAGTTGCTTGCTTGTGTATTTAGTTGCAAATTTAACCGATCTAAAATACACTCCACAGAATATGAGTAATATTTATTATTAAAATTATTAGGAGAAAATGAAGAAAAGAAAAATATTCAGAACACTAAGAAAAAATATGAAAAAAGAAAAAACAAATGTAGAAAAAGGAACGTTAATAGATATAATAAATGGAAAAAGGAGAAAAAGATTACGAAAACACAATAAGAAGCCGTACATCTAACATAGCAGCCGACACGCGCTGGCATTGTGCTAGCTTGTGCTAGCAAACTAGCTAGGTGCTAGCAAACTGTTCCATCTCCGAAAAGCTGTGAAATAAAAGTTTTATGATGCCTTTTGTTTCCTGGTTCTTCTTTCTTTCTCTAATACTCCTACTTCTTTCCCTCCGAATTGTGCTTCTACTTTTCCTTATCCTAATACTGTTACTTCTTCTTCTAATGCTACTTCTTCTTCTTCTTCTTCTTCTTCTTCTTCTTCTTCTTCTTATTATTATTATTATAATTATTATTATTATTATGGAGTTTTGTTATAGTGATTTGTGACGAATGTTCATAAAGATCTTACGTTTTTTCTAAATATTTTAAAATATTTTAGGAAATTCTGGTAACATGGAGTAATTATCGTCTCCACCAACAATTGCATTAAATTGGGTCCACAATTGCTTTAAATTGGGTCCACAATTGACTCATTTAAAAGTCAATCTGCGATAGTGCGAATCCCTCACAATCTAAAATTCGGGAAATATCTTGTGGGTGGCTATTTGAAAATGTTATAAGACAGTGACTACTCCAGCTTTTTTTTCTCTCTTTCAAATGTTTTGTAAACGTGAACTCCATGTCTCAAAGCAGCATATTAAAGACTAAAATCATTTCAAAATACATTTCACAAGTGGATGATACGCGTATCCTCAGTTCTAAAAGGTTGATTCTGTATGGTTTAAATAAACAAACAAATAAATAAATAATAAAATAAATAATAAAATAAATAATAAAATAAATAATAAAATAAATAAATAAGTAAATAAATAAACAAATAAATAAAGTAGACAACAATTCAGCCTCGCACTGCTAGTGGAGTGCTTGTGCGAGGCCCACTGCCGTGGCGACATCCCCTGCGTGCGCAGATGCCAGAGCAAGCCCTCGCCCACCCTTCTGCTCCAGCGACTCCTGGCCATCGTCCCCGTCTCCGCCCTCCCCGCCTGTGAACAACGGCCGAGCGACGGAGGGGAGAGGGAGGCTTCGGAACGCCACATCGACCTCTGGGTTAACTGCCCCCACCCGCCGCCTTCGCCTCTCGCTCCACCCCCTCATCGGGTCTCGCTTAGGGTCTGAAGCCTCGCAGGGACGGCCCGGGGCTCCGCCCGTTCGCGGCGGTGCAGCGTAAGGAGAGTTGACTAGAAACGTCCGTGTTCACACAATGTATATCTTCGCTGCCTTTGCCTACGTACAGAACTATCTCGGCTGTGTACGCGTTGTCGCTTTTCCTCTAACTGCAAGAGATCGCTACAATGAAAGTAGAGAGAAGGCAGGCATGGTTCCCCAATTTCGTCAGACACCTGCGTCCCACTGACAATTCTTCCGAAAACAAAACAAAACACAACAAAAAACAGTTGCCTCTGAATATAGTGAACTCAGATATAGTGAACTTTCGGTTAGAGCGAAACAAAATCTCTAGTTCCGATACATATATATTACAAAAAACTGAATAATTCCTTTTAAGTAAACTCTTTACGTTGCATATAGTGAACTTAGAAAACCGTACAACATCGAGAGAAGTATATCTCGTCTCAAGACCGCAAATGCCCATTACCTAAGACTTTTCAAGCGGAGGATCTCATGAGTTATTTTGGTAGCGTATACGGCGAAAAAAGGGGTTGAGAGAATTTACATTTAAGGAAGTTATTTCAGCCGGTTTATGAAAATTCTTTCCAACCTAAAAAATGTATTGACGTGGTTTGAGAAATGTAAACAGAGGGAATTCCATCTGGCTAGAACACTGTAAATGCTGTGAAAGGTTCTTCCAGAACAGAAGAAAATTAGTGTGAAGAAGGATACAGATGAAAGTGTTCGAACAAAGCCAGTCATTGGAAGGTTATAAAGACTGCATTAAGATATTTTGAGACTACGAAGGAGAATCAACAAAAATATCAATAAAAATTTATTTCGGGTAATTACTAATAAAAATATTTATTTAAGAACAGAATTAGATATTGAAATGTTGAGTTCACAGTGTCTGGATATTTTCCCGAACATGTGAAATTACTAAAACCAGCCTTCGTGGAAATATATTTTATGTTGACGCATCAGATATAATAATCCTCTGATTACAAAGATTTTGGTCAACAGAAGTTCGTTAAAACCGAAGTCGTCTACACATTTATTCAAGTGCTCCGTCACGATGTGATTACACGTGCGTTATATCCTTTTCTTGAGCAAAGAGAAAATACGAGTACCAATGTAATTTTTCCAAAAAGATTCAAAATTTTACATGTTGAAAACAAACAGTAAAAATTAAATTGGCAACTTTTGAAATTAATTTTTTTAATCTCTTGCCTTAATGGCCAAACGAATGTAAAAGTTCTTTATTATCCGCACATGCATATCCTTCTCCCACTCATCTATTCCAAGTTAGTTTCTTAAGCTGCCCAGAGTACAAAATGAGCAACGTGCAATGTTTTGTCTCACGTTTCTTGGGTAAGTGCATAGTCTATTTTAATTACATTTATTATTTCATTTTACCATTCTCTGAATTTACATTAATTATTCTGTATATATCCTTTTATATATTTTCCTTTATATATCTTACTGCCACTGAAAATGAGGTAAGAGTCCTCTGAATGTGTATGCAAGAATGAAAGGTCTGAATTACCGAACCTCAAATCCTTTTTTATGTGGAAGATTACTTCATTTACCCATTAATATTAAAAGAATTTAGTATATAGGATATCATATTTATTTGTCTACTTCCTTCAAGGGACTAGCAAATAAAGCTAACATCGTCTGAAAACTCTTCTTCCTTATTTTGAAAATTAGAAACCCTATTGGTACTCGTATATAGGACGAATTGGTTGCCCCAGATTGTTCGGCAACTCTACTTGCGCCTTTGTTTAGCAGGTTGCCTACACGAAACTTCTTTCCGTAAGATAGTAACCAGACGAACACCAGTGCATGTGTTATGCACAATTTTCAAAGAGATGAATGAGAAGGGAGAACTTCCTCATATAAAATTTCCCACAAAACGTTAGTTGGCAACAATTTATTATCTTCGATCTCTTCATTGTCTAAACGTTTGTAATATTTATTCTGGGACACCTGCATTTGTACGAGTCTCTTACAGTCGACACGTGTTCATCGCGTACATATTTACTCTTACATGCACTACACTCCCACACAAGTCGGGAGTTTTGAGCCTGTCTCGGCTGGGGCGGTGCTCTGCTGGTAGGAGACATTTGGTTGTGGAAAATTCTGCTAGCCGACGGTAGGTCGTTGTCAGCTCTTGCCATCAAACGGGGGAAGACCATCGCCACCTCCCGGGGTAAAAACACAAACTCCACGTACGGGACTAATAGTGTTAGAAGTTGTCGCGCCTGGAATCAGTAGCAATCAATCAATCAATCGATCATGGATAGTCGGAGCTCATTTGACGAATATGAAATCAGACATCAGTGCACATGACCAGTGTTGGATAAACGGTTTCAAAATGCGTTTGATTAATCTATACCAATATATAAAGACAGAAGTATGTTGTCTTCCAGCGCGGTAATCTCTGAATCTACTGAACCAATGCTAATGAAACGTTTGTGCTAGCATCCTTTAAAGACCTGGCTATGATTTACTATTGGCTACTATAGGGTATGATTTACAAACATAAACGGTAATACATTTTCAAAATAATTACTTTTCTGGACGTTTTTCGCCTAGCCTTACATCACAGATTCAAGAGTGCATCAATGTCAATAGTTAAGCTGCGCGCCACCAGAATGTGACGTCTGAGATCTACTACTGATTTCATCAATGTCCAGAATTATTGCGAAATTCATTAGAGTTTGAATAAGGTTATGTAATGTCCCTGTGTGAAGATTTGAAAAAAAGCCGTAACTGAAGTGGTAAATAATGTCAATGTTCATGTATTGCTCCTTGTCCGTGTTGAGATATACAAATTTTCTCTCTACTTTAATATCTCGCAAAGATCTTAGCGTCCGGCTTGCTGGGTCAATGGGTCACGAAATATTATAATCCTTATTACCTTTATAATGGATTATAGGATCCGCAGACTATACAGCGCTGCTGGGAATCTGAAATAGAATGATTCTAATTCCTAGTTCATTACTGTTTGGATTGACTAAATGAAAGATCACTTTCTTTTCTAAAGAACAAAATTTAACAAAGTTTATTGTTACCTTTTTGCAAACAATATAGTGAATTTAATAAATGATTTTGATGTTAGGCCTTTTATTAAGATATCTTTGAATTTAGAGTTTTATACCGCGGTTAACTTATCTATTCTTCGTTGATGTCCCTCGAAGACTTCTCAGTCGAAATATCTTGCGAGCTTGCCGTAGTCCAAAGTTCCAAGAAATCCTCTTCTGCTCCTATCCAAGATGCTGTCAAACTATCAAAATTATCAGTCCCGATTACGTCCTATGACATAGTCCCGAAACCTATAACTCGATTACCACTCCCGACAAAGTCCCAATTTATGCATCAATATTACTTCCACATGCAATATCTGCAATATCACTCGCTCCCTCTCACGAACCTACGATCAGTTCAGACACGCGATGCCGGTCAGAATGAAATCTTCCTGCTTGATTCACCCGCGAAGCTTCGTATTAAACTCCTTTCTTTTTTTTCATAACATTTGACCGTCCTTCTCTCACCCAGCCAATCCATGCGTTCGTTATATTTTGGTGTAGCTGACCTTTCGATCGTCTAAACTTCTTAATGCATATTCCACCATATAGTCTTCAAGTAAATGTTAGTTTATTTTCATGCGACATATCGGTATGTCACAGTGTTATATACTAAGTGGCAAGAAATCATTGTGAGTTTGAAAGTGTTTAATAATTGAGGTAGGTTGAGAGAATAAAAAGTACAATAAAATACAGTACAGAATTACAGTAATGTACAATGTACAATATACACATATCGTATACAATCTAATCGTCTTCTTTTACAGAAATTTGTGACAACTGAATTGTTTGACTAAATGACTGTCACAATTGTCAAAACATTACAAATGACAAGAGATGGGCAGTCTATTGAAATTTTGAATCTGTTTCTCAGAGGGAAGATCGACTTGCTGAAGTACTTACTCGCCCCATTGAAAACAATACTGCAAAAAGGGGAGAAATGTGATTAATTCTCTAAGTAGTAGGACAGCTGTTCATTAGGACTCTCAATTTGACTATTTACACAGTTCTTAGGTTCAAAATGGTAAAATGGAAAATGTGTACATGTTTTCAGTCCATTCAGTACATTTTTTTCTTCAATATGCGAAGGCAGTTTGAACAATGGTGTGTAATTTAGGAATGATCATTTAGATATTAAGACTAATCTGTACAGTTGTTTGTCATATTAATTGCAGTTGTACTTTTTTCTTCTACATGCGAAGAAATTTAGTGCAGTGGTTGGTAATTAAGCAATGGTCATTACAATATTAAGACTAATATGTGGAGTTGTTTTGCATGTCACTGACTCATAATGAATAAATGAATGAATGCATTCATATATATTTTTCAATAAATAATTGGAAAAAAATAATTTATCTAAAAATGTTTTGCCTAAGCAAATCTGGGAGTCCTTTGTTTCTTTTTTTCAGTATTCATGTTCATATTGGTCAAATGGAAAATGTTTGTATGTTTCCAGCCAACCCAGTAAAAGTTTTTCTTAAATAACTTCATTTACATATTAATACTAATCTGCTCTATTGTTTTGCAGATCAATGGCTGCCAATGAATGATTTCATCCATATTGCTCCATAAAATATAAGAAAAATTTAATTTATCTAAAAAAGTTTGTCTGAGCAAATATATAAATCTGGTAGCTCTTGCTTTCTATTATTCAACTCTGACGTTAAAATTGGTACAATGGAAAATGTTTATTTGTCTTCAGTCACCCCAGTAAAAGTTTTCTTCAACATTTGAAGGAATTTTGTGCAGTGGTATGTATTTTCGGAATGACCATTTACATATTAAGACTAATCTGTAGAGTTGTTTGCATATCAATTGCTGTTGTACTTTTTCCTTCTATATGTAAAGAAGTTTAGTGCAGTGGATGATAATTATAGAATGATCATTTATTTATTAAGACTAATATGTGTTTTAGTTTTGCATATCAATTGCTCCCAATAATTGAATTCATCCATACTTTTCTACAAAAAATAGGCGGAAATTAATTTATCTAACAAAATGTTTGTCTGAGCAAATAAATAAATATGGGAGTTCTTGGTTTCTGTTATTCAGCTCTCCTGCACAAATTGGAAAAATGGAAAGTAATTTATGATTTAGTAAACCCAGTAAAAGTTTTTCTTCAATATGGGATGAATTTCTGTACAGTGGTATGTAATTTAAAATGATCATTTACATATTAAAACTAATCGGTAAAGTTGTTTTGCATACCGATTGCTCCCAATGAATGAGTTCATTCATATATTTCTAAAAAAATAATCAAAAATTAATTGGTCTAAAAATATTTTTGTCTAAGCAAATAATATCTGGGAGTCTGTGGATTCTATTATTCATATTTCAGGATCCATAATCTCTATCTCTTGGGATAAAATAATGATGCTAATATTGTTTTGTTATGTGGCTCTCTGCATTGTCAATTTATCATTTATACATAATGTAATGTTGGTGGATCATTAGTTTTCTATTGTATCAGTCGTATGATTTACCTGAACAAATAAGTTTTATACTACGTGTTACTATCACACAGGACATTAAACATATATATTTTTGTCATCTTTAGAATTATAAAAACTGGTAATTATGTTTCAGAATAGATACAAGTATTTTCATTTATTTTTATGATTATGAATAATCAATTACATTATGACATCTATAACTATTACTCCGGATCTACCTACTACCGTACCCGTGCATGAACTTCCGCATGTTATACTCAGCTTTAAACAGTAAATGCCTTCAAGGTCACGAGTTGACAGATCAATTTCAAAACTTTTTTTATGAATACAATAGAAGAAAAAATATAAAAATGGGATAAGTTTTACGTTACAGTTTTGATAGTGTTGGAATATATAAAACTCCACAAAAATTGTATAAGTGAGTACAAGTTTTTTATTTTGTAGTTTAGATTTGTTTATTGCTTTTAGTTATAAAGTGAATGTTTAAAAGCTGGAACTTCAAATAAGAAAAAATGTCATTATTTGTGGAAAAGTGAGCGAGGTAATCTGGAAATTTCCAAATGGGGGTCAAGAGAAGACAGCTATTGTGGCGTGGCCGGGCAGAGCATGGCAGGGAGTAGGGCGGAGAAGTGATACAATGGAAGATACAGAGATAGGTCCCGCCGCAGACCACGAAAAGATTGAATTCCTCTTCCTGTATAATAATTCACTGTAATAAATGCCCGAGCAACGCCGGGTACTTCAGCTAGTACCTAATATTTTAGAGCTGATTTCTTGAGAGTATATGTACATAGTTCAGGAAGTCCTCAATGCAGGAGGCAGGAAGTACTTCGAAACACCTGCACATTTCCCGATGGTCATAACATTTAGGGGGATTGTCAATCTATGTAAATAAAATTGGAGTGTCTGATATCAAAATAGTTGCTTTTTGTGTTTCTGTAGACCTAATAATGGTTTTTAATATATTCCCTTTATTCAGAGTTCACTTCTGAAACGACTTATTCAATTTCCATGCCGTTTTTTTCAGAAAGGAAGAGTTTTGACGTGCATTTAAAATATTATTTCACCTTCTGCAAAGAGGTGATTTGTTTATTTTTTTTGTTCATACGAATCTATTTTCATTTCGATTTTATTGAAATTGGTTGCACGTGGCCGATAAGTAAAAGACATAAGAGTGACGTAAAAGTTCCCATTCCAAACCATGCAAATAAATTTATGTGTGCACTCCTTCAGTTTTTTACTGTAATGATTTGTGAGACTAGCCCGCAAGAATGCGTGGGACAAGGAACTTCTACATAAGCAAAGAGGAGCCAATAATGAAAGAAACAATTGACAACAGCGCCGCGTAATAATAATTATTAGGAAAGTAATAGAAAACAAAAGGGGGGGCAATAGGCATTGTGAACAGTGAATAGAACCCAAATTTAGGAACATTTTGAACCAAGAATCACGTTATTCGAGCCACGGGTTCCGTAAATAATATAAGTGGTATAAATTGCATGCATAACGGCAAAGTTGAAGACATGGTGACCATTGTTGTACCTCTGAAAGTATACAACAAAACGAGTTTTATTGAATATCCAGTGAATGCCTGGGTGGATTTTGGCCAAACTTACAGAAATTATAGGGAAAAATATTTAGATCAGGGCAAAATTAGTTACGGCGCGGGGGGAATTTATGTAAGGCTTTAATAAATCAGTATCCAGTTCCATAGCATAGCGAGCTAAGAAAGAATTAAAAGAGCGACCGAAGATGTAAGTGACGTCATCACGAGTGGGGAAGACGGAAAATAAAGGTTTTTTGGAAAAAGGAAAACGGGAAAAGGGAATTCGGTAATGTGATAATTACAAACCAAAAGTTAATAAAACTATGAAAGAGAGAGTAAGACGCAAGATGCCCCAAAACAGTGAAAAATGTAAACATTTTCGAACATTTCTTATGGTGATGGGCATATGTTTAATAAAAAGACAGTCACTTGGATTGTGTGGACCAACAATGCAAACTGGGTTACAGACAGAATGAGTTCGGATCTGAGGATGATCGCACGCGTTTTTATGTTGTGTTAAGTTTTTGAAAATTTTTGCGGAAGTGTCGTGTAAAACGTTATTAAGTTATTTTGGTTGCATAAAAACAATTGTTGAGACTGAGTGTATCGAAAATTTATTTAAATTCATTTAGAAATTCACGAAAAAAAATCCGCATAGACAATATTTACGCAAATTAGGTGTCAGGAAATAGGAGCGTCGCGAACGATATATACATCGCGAGATATAGAAATAACATTCAGGGAAGACGCGATTAAGACAAAAAAAAATACTTGTGGATGCATTGGCAAACTTTAAACGGAGGAGTGCATCAAGGATCTGGTGGCAGCTGAACGGGGAACTGCGTGCGTGAATAATGCACGTGACAACTACCAGCGACGGGCGCTGACGGAAGGTGACATCACTGCAAAAAAAGGGAAGTGGCACGAATTGTGCAATAACTGTATTGTTTTTTTTGGTTTGTTTACGCTCCATTCAAAAGAAAGAAAAGAAGTTCTGTCGAAGACCAAGTTATGCTATTATGCTAAGGATAATAAGGAAGGTCACGACAGAATGCGCATTCTGATGGATGGATGAGATATTTCTTTGTATTGTAATTTCAGTGTGTATGTTTATTTTTTTCTGTGTGTTTATATATTCGTATTGTTATGTTTCGTAAGTCGGAGGGGCAGATTGTGTTAATGAAAAGGGATATCAGCGAAAAAAAAAATCCTAAATTAAATGCATGAGCATCCCAATGGCTCATAATTGCCGTGATTCCATGTCTTCTTATTCTGTAGTGGTATGAATGTTGACCCAGGCACGAACGAAACGGACCCTTCCTTCAACTCCGTATGGAGTGAGCGCGCGGACTACGACACGGTAAGAAATAAACAATAGTACGAGCTAGCAGAGGTACGGGCAATCGCTAATGTGGCACACAATTATAATTCAGGGCTAGGGCAGGGCAAGATAGTGCGCGTGACGAGGAAAAGATTACAATCATCGTGAGGTTTTGTAAGAGAATATTACAGTGGTGCATTAGCGTGGGCCATCGTGTTTGATTAGAAGTAGTATATTGTTACATTGGCGCCGCGACGTGAGGCGAACGCGGTATCAAAGGAGGGCGGAGAGAGAGAGATTATTACATTACAATCATCTCAAAAACGTTGAGGAAATTCACCAAGTAAATCCAACATTTTTAAAACTCATAAAATTTTCCCACTAAATGCTTTTTGATTCATACATAAAAAAGCAATTTTGCTTTGGATAAATGAATGTCAAAATTGCTACTGGAGTTTGCCGGCAGTATGTTGGTGGTTAGTGATTCCGGACCCGTCAAGTGTCATTACTCCCGTAACTGTAGTGCATGTTTTTCATCCGAAGATGGCGATGATATTTCCCCGCTGGATGGCGAGATCCGGTGCCGACCTACCGTTGGCTAGCGGGGTTCCCCCTAACCAGGACCCTCCAACCAGCGGGGTACCGCCCCAGCCGAGACAAGCTCTAAGTTCCTGATCGGTCTCCCGAAATATGTGGTAGTGTAGTGCATGTTAGTGTAAGTGTGGGTGTAAGGGAAGAGGATAGGACAAGAAAGAGGAACGAAAGATCGCGCGCGGTCCGTGGCCCGTTTGTTAGGGTACTACTCCGACATTTGCCTGGTGTTGATCGGAGAAACCACGGAAAACTATCGATCAGAACAGCCAACCGTTAGAATTCTGCTCTAGACAGCGACTGAACTAGACATAGTTCAAAAGCTAGTGTCAAAAATCCTGCCGCCGTCAGGAATCGAACCTAGGACCTCCCGATCACAGGCGCTGCAATGACATCAGCTGACGCACTGAGCTACCGCTCCAGGTGGCCGGTAGCATGCAGCACTGCATCTGTTTACATTCTGCCCACAGTAGGGGCAGAATATAAACTCAACCTTGTATAACAATCGTGGTCACCAATTTCATGTTCAATATATCTTTACATAAACATTCATCTATTAATCGTAATGTAACAAATCATTCTAATATTGTACTTATGAATTTTCCTGAACTATTGATGAAGTTTTTGCCGCTATTTCTTGAATTCTTGTTTTCTGATTTTCGGAAAAGTTGTCCTCTTTCGTCCTTTATTTTGTCCACTTGGAAGTAGCCACGACATTCGTGGTAAACACGATAAGTCGATGAGGGACGGAACCACGTGACACAAGGTGAGGCGGGGCGGAGCAGGGTGAAGCTGGACGGCGAGATAGGTCACGGGGAGGTCAGGTAGGAGGGAGAATAGACGTTAAAGTATAGTCCAGAGCTTATCAGAACATGGCCAAGAGGGAGTACACAATCGAGTGGTTTGATGGAAGAAGGGCGTAATTCAGAAAACACAGTTTTGAGATGATCAATAAAATCTGTGTACAAGCTGGATTTATCACACAAAATAAAAAATACTTAAACATCAAATGAAAATCATACTAGTAATAGATTAACCTCACAAAATGAACTAAAGTGCTCAAATATGAGGGTTTACATTAATTTGAAAATGATGAATTGCTCTTATTCCAAGTAAAAAGCTAATTTTAAATTTAATTAATTAAATAATTAAATAATTAATTAAATAATTAAATAAATAATTAAATAAATAAATAAATAAATAAATAAATAAATAAATAAATAAATAAATAAATAAATAAATAAATAAATAAATAAATAAATAAATAAATAAATAATTAAATAAATAAATAAATAAATAAATAAATAAATAAATAAATAAATAAATAAATAAATAAATAAATAAATAAATAAATAAATAAATAAATAAATAAATAAATAAATAAATAAATAAATAAATAAATAAATAAATAAATAAATAAATAAATAAATAAATAAATAAATAAATAAATAAATAAATAAATAAATAAATAAATAAATAAATAAATAAATAAATAAATAAATAAATAAATAAATAAATAAATAAATAAATAAATAAATAAATAAATAAATAAATGTTGCCTTCTATGAAAGCCTGCATGTATGTATTAATTGCATAAATACAGCTCGAAGAGGTTATTTTGGATAGGTTTCATTTTCACGTTCATTACCATATCCTCAACCTTGTATAACAATCGTGGTCACCAATTTCATGTTCAATATATCTTTACATAAACATTCATCTATTAATCGTAATATAACAAATCATTCTAATATTGTACTTATGAATTTTCCTGAACAATTGATGAAGTTTTTGCCGCTATTTCTTGAATTCTTGTTTTCTGATTTTCGGAAAAGTTGTCCTCTTTCGTCCTTTATTTTTATCTTTAACTCTACGTAAATAAGGATATGAAGATGTATCACTATCACCTGAATGGTTAAACTCATTATCATCCGACGAAAAATCAAATGTATCGAACACATTCACATCTTCTGTATTCAGAGCCATCCTTTCGATGTTCTAAACACCCGGAAAAGAAAATTATGTAAGGTCGTAGAGGTAACGATGTTACGAAAAAGGGCGCAATTCAGTATTTCAAAAGTCTCTCGATTGCTATCTATGGGAATTAGCGCAGTAATATTTGGAGGGGTGGTAGAAAGTCACCTAAAGAACGTTTTGAAACATGTTACGAATCAACGCCATAATTCGAGTTACGCCCTTCTTCCAGTCCGGCCAACCCTTCAATTCGTACAAGTCATTCCTTTTCTTATCTAATAAAGGATAGTTAATATTAGTAACAAATATTTGGTCAAAGCGGGAGTACTTTCGCTAGTAATAGAATATTTTTCAAACATTGTAGATAACAACGAGAATTTCCCAACCCTTTCGATTGATAAATTTATCCTTTTCTTAAAAGCTGAACGCACTCTAAATGTTTGTCTGACTCGCAGCAGCGATCTAGGGCCGCATTCATAGTCGTCAATTATAGGATAAGGAAATACTTAAGCTATAAAATGTTACTTTTGATAAGGAAATGCTTATGCACATTTCAAATTCATAGACTATTCTTGACATAAGTACGATCAGCATCTCGAGTGGCAACAGCGCATTAGCTGTTTCACAGCCGCTTGAATCCTGCCTGAAGAGTACCATAAAACTGGCAGTGAACTAGTCATATGCATGCGTGCGTGCGCATCCGTGGGGTAACCTAACCTACACAATTACTTAAAGAATGGTTCTATCTTAAACTGACTTAAATAGTGGAAATTCAGTAAACGTCTATTAGTTATAACTGGTTTTGCCTCCAACGTTGTCCAAAACGTGTATTTTGGACTTGGTAAAACGATATCTTTTCTTAAATATTCTTGATCGTCGTGCGTTTCCAGAGGATTTTACATATCACATAAATACGAAGTAGGGTCAAAAAGTACCCGGAATTGGTTATTAAAAATTTATTAAAAATATTTATAACATTCTTACATTATTTCCCTTCAAAATACTCTCCTCCTGCATCTACACATTTATTCCACCGTTCATATAATTGTTGGAAACGCTCTTGAAAGCCGTTTTTTGAAAGTTCCTTCAGCCGCTCCGTCGCATTTTCAATCACCTCTGACGAATCAGCAAAACGATGTCCCTTCAATGCCATTTTTAACCTTGGAAACAGGTAGAAATCTGGTGGTGCGAGATCGGGAGAATATGGAGGATGTTCCAGTGTGGTAACATTACTCTTGGCAAGGTATTGTTTCACCATTAGGGATCGATGTGCTGGGGCATTGTCGTGCAACAAACACCAGTCATTCTCTACCCATTTTTCAGGTCGTTTTCGTCGAATTGCATCTCGTAGCCGTTTTAAGATCTCTGTGTACAATTCTTTATTTACTGTACTCCCTTCAGGAATAAATTCATAATGAATCACTCCACGGTAATCAAAAAACACCTCCAACATCACCTTACCCCGGCTTCTGTCCAAGCGAAATGTTTGTTTTCTTGGTGAAGTTTTTGACTTCCTTTCAGCGGACTGCCGTTTTGTCTGAGGGTCGTAAAGAAAGCACCATGTCTCATCACCTGTAACAATTTTGCGCAGGAAGCTGTTATCTGCATCAGCCATTTCAATCAAGTCCCTGGACATGGTCACTCTCATTTCCTTTTGCTCAGGGGACAACATTTTTGGAACAATGTGCAAGCAAACACGATGCATGTTCAAGTCATTATGAAGAATGCTGTGAACACTCCCATGTGAAATACCAATTTCAGAGGCAATAGTATTGATGGTTGTTCGCCTGTCCGCACGCACAATTTGTCGAACGCGCTCAACATTGTCGTCTGTAGTGGAAGTGGAAGGCCGCCCAGTCCGAACGTCATCTTCAATTGTTGTGCGACCGTCGCGAAAACGCTTATACCACTCGTAAACTGCTGTTTTCTTCATCGCAGAATTTCCGTATGCTTTTCTCAAGAGTCTCCGAGGGTGATTTCTCCAGCCACACACAGAATTTAATATTGCCACGCTGCTCTAATGACGACATTGCACAATCCGACGAAAGAAAGAAACTACGATCTACAATATTAAACACCGAACGCACGGAACCAACTACAACTGCCTGCTAACCTCAAAAGCACATTCACTACCAGTTATGCCAACCTCACAAACAAGAATTTCCCTTTCAGCTAACAAATACTTGACTGTAAGCGACCATTCCGGGAACTTTTTGACCCTACCTCGTATAGCTGGTTGCTCCGAAGAACGATGACACCATAAAAATTCTTATAGTCTTCGAAATTGTAGTATATTTCCAATTCTTTCTAATAACGACTATTTTCAACCCACCGTGATACGGTTCACTTACAGCTATAAGTGAAGGCTAGACCTTCCTTATGGATATAAGGAATTACTTATGTACGCGGATAAATTACTACTATGAATTGAAAAATGTTATAAGGAACTCCATAAATTTTTCTTTATTATAAGTGACGACTGTGAATACGGATCTTGACTCTTAAAGGGGCTAATGCTTCACCGCCGTCGTACCGCGCCCTCCCCCAAGTCTCTGCATGTTTCATTACGCGGCGCGAGGCTACGTTTGGATATTGACCTCAGATATTCTTATATTGTCCACTCACACGTCTTTTAAAATGGAAATGGGCAGGATATGTAATCAGGTTAAACACAAGCAAATGGACCTACAAAATTACAATAAGGGACCCAAGAACTGGAAAGAGAAATATCGGAAGACATAACACGGTGGTCAGATGACATTGAAGACTGGAAAGATGAACCAGAACAGCAGGAGACCGCGTAAAATGGAGAAAAGCATTGACACACTCGAAGTCCATAGAGAAGTGTATTAAACAAATAAGAAGTAACAGTGATACAAAAATAAAAATCACTACGATAAGTTAAGTGATAGTGACGTGATAAGTGACATGATAATTCACAGTGAAGTGATAACTGATAAATGAAGTGCTAGCTTATTGAGAACCTTATAATTTAAGCGGCCTTTGCCCTACTAAGGGATGTGAACGGGCTAATAATAATTCTTATACTGAATCTCGCGTTCCCTTATCAGATGCATAAACGACCTTGACGACTCGCAATAGTCACATAATAAAGAGAGGAAGGGAATTTGCGTTAACGATAGCGGAAAGAATAATACTCCGATCGGCCCAGATCTTCATCCCCATTTATGGTTCCCAAGAAGGACAAGAATTTGGATCTATGAGGGATTGTCGTCACCTCAACGCACTACCTTTCGGGAATCGACGAATTACTTTTACGCTCGTCTAAGCCAAAAATATGGTTGCAAGTGGAGCTCGAGAACGAGATGTTCGAAAATGAGATAGTTATGCTATTCACATGTGACGATAATTCAAATATTGGTAGTTTTTTTAAAATACAGTGATATACATCTAATCAAAAAGTTTAAGGCAGCTAATAAATTAAAAAATATTGACGCAATTTTGGGACCCACAAAATTCAGCAGGTTAATACATGTTCTACATAGAATTTTGTATTTCTTTTAATGAATTGCTACCAATCAATGTTTCACCATATCGAAACATATATCAAAAGGATTTCCTTTAAAATGTCGGCGTAGAATTGCGTATATTATTCGTAGGATTCAATAACATTGCAAAGTGGATAACACGCGCACATTTTCACTGAATGCTCTTACTCGATCTTGCATGCTTTTCTCGCTCTACGGGAGATTTCTGCAGCTTCGCGCAGCCGAAGCCTTTCTGTTCTCAGTACGAGTTTCGGCAGTTCGGAAGAGTCGTAACCGTTAATAACCTCTACTTCCCGCCTGGGACTGCGAGTTACTGCAGAACAGGATAGTAACTTTCTCCAACGCTTCATGGCTTTGGATTACGGAAGTTACCGCTTATACAGAATAATAATTAATTTGTGGGTTCGTCATCCAAAACCGTGCAATACCTATTTTCAATATTAGTTAAGGTGATTATGCAGATGAATTGATTAAAAATTAATATACTTTTCAATGTTTTAAAATTTTGTTACTATTAATTACTTAAGACTTTCTTGAATATTTTCAAAATAAGACACTTATAATAATATTTTCTCTTTCGAGTTTATTCATTAACATTTCCAACGTTAATAAATAAGCTCGTAACTATTGTTTTGCCTCTTTTCATATCACTCCACTTCACACAACAATGTACTGTTTACATAAGAAAGAAATTTTATAAATAATTTTGAAAATTTTTATATATCTTTTCCAATTGATCAATGATTCACGTCAATAAAAAACTAGATGAACATTATTTTGATTGTGCTTGGATTGTCAGTTTAAAATTTAAAAAATCTTTAAAGTTGTATTATAATTTTGGAATTCTTCAATTATAATAATTTCAAAATTTATATACAAAATTATTCTTAGTTTAATGAAACATGATTTTATTAAAAAAGGTTTGTATTAATATTTATTAGTAACGTATTCTCAATTCTTTTCTCTATGATAAGCGGTTTATCTCTAATGAACGTCATTTGAGTTTTCAATGAAATGAAAGACACGTGAGTTTTGTTACTAAATTTATTATTTGTAAATTGTTATCTTTTACTTATAATAAATTTACTAAGAAATAATGTAGTCAAGAAGAATTGTCTATGGTAATAAAAAAAACTCTTTTGGGCTGAGAAAGTGGAGAGGAAGACTTACAAAAGTTGGTCTCGGGGCCATTGAAATTTATGGCTGGTCCTGCATGGAGATGCGTTTTATGTCAAGTTATTGTAGATAATATAAGGAATAAGATTTTTATTGTCATGTTTAAAAGATTGTAAGTTTTTGAAATATTGTCATAACTTTTAATAATAAAAAATAAATTATCCCATTTTTTTAAATGTTTGAATTTTCTGTCAAAATCAAAACTCTTTTTATATGCTCAGTTTTCCTAGGTGTCTATTGAAACCATTGACGTCCACTTGGCTAAAGGCATTTTAATTTTTCATAAATTTATACGTATATTCAATATTAGTAACAAGTACGAAAATTTAATTTAAGTGAATCATTTGAATACACATAGGAAAAATAAAAATAAAAAACTTATTCTGTAGGAAAATATGAAGTGTTCAGGTTTTGGCAAATTATTCACTTTCGGGCACATTACGATTTCCATCTTGTATTATGATATTTTTCTAACATTTTAACTTTATCTTCTTTTCCCGTTTGAAAACCATCATCATGTATGTTGACAGAAAGTCAGCTGTTGACAATTTGATGCTTGTAATCACCATCTGCTTCATTATGATTGCTATCATCCTCTCCGTTGCCTTTTAGAAATTCAATTACGAATGCCCGGAGCAAGTGAATACTGAATACTCTAACGAAGCACATAATCATAATCTATCTCCCCAGCCATTGCCAAATCGAATTATATCGAATTACCCCCTAACTTGCCGAAGTAGAATATTCTGTGCCTCCCATCCTCTGCCTCCCTGTCTCTCCGCACTCTCCACATCCCTTTGCTTCCCTCTGCGTGTCTATATCGGTAACAGCCCCAAAGCAAGGGGCTGTACTGGATCGCAGGGGGAATGTAATTCAATAAACCTCCGGCCGACTGTGTGTTGTTGAATTATTTTTAGACCAGGGAAGATAGAAGATCTCGAGATTTTTGGTGTTTCTACACCCTGATGCGGAACTCATGGGTGAATGGAGATTTCCTTTCTTGGAAGAGTAAGTATAATGATTTAGTATTCATCAGACTTCGAAAGGAGGAGAATATTGTTTTGTCTATTATTTTTATGTTTGTCCAGACATAACTTCAGCAAATAAACCCTGTTATTTTTTACCTTTATTATATATATATTTACCTTTATTATATATATATATATATATATATATATATATATATATATATATATATATATATATATATATATACGTGTGTGTGTGTGTGTGTGTGTGTGTGTGTGTGTGTGTGTGTGTGTGTGTGTGACCGTACTTACCTCGGTTTCCCGAATTAGGGATTCTGGTTGACCACGCAAGTACATATTAAAATTTTGAATGTAAGATCGAAATGATAAGGACAAGGGATCGTTCTAGGGGGGAGCGCCTTTATTAGGAGGATGTTGGCTTTGGATTTGATACTTTTCTCGTTCAATTTACGACGCACCAAGTTACATATTATGATTATTCGTTTATTCATACAAAACATGAATATGTTAAACAACTATACAAATCTTCATTATATGGTCGCATGCTGTTAATGTGATTAACATTATTACCAATTAAACTGTTTGAAATATCTAACCATCCGGGAGCTCCCACACTCTTAAGCAATAATAGTATACCAACATTCTACATCCTACATTTTCACATTCAGTTATTATTATCCAACATTAATCAATTACAATCTATCCCTTCCTCAGTACACGGTTGTGATTGTTCATCATTATGTCCTTCACCCCCCCTCCCACTGTACACTCGGAAACTTATGATTAACAATAATTCAGCCCGACTTTCACGAATATTACGAGCTTCGTTACGTATCTGAGGGTCCCATCGTCCTGTCGTGGGAAATGTAGCCGCCTCTTCTAATGTCCTTGACGAAGTCGGGCCACCCGCCCGCTGACTGCGCGCTGGCCACGTGGTCGCCGTGCCGTACCCTGCGTTTTGCTATTTCACCGTTCGCTTTCAACGTCCGGGCACGAATTCGGTCTCCTCGTTGCGGTGTACTTGTTCGAAGCCGTTGACTTCTCCTTACCATTATAGTTTATAGCCCACGCACATTGCTGCACCACGTGCCTTCACATCACTTAATAGTTTCATGCTTTTTTTGATGTTCGGAACGCACCGAGTTTTCGTATTATACATTAGTCCGATGCTCCGCGTGCTCGTTTACTCGCATATTAACACTTCCACGCACTTTCACCCCTCGATGTATTCCGATTTCCTTCCCTCACCTCACATGCGCCACACAGCCCCGTGCGCGCCATTCGTCATGTCTCCTTGTAGTGTTCTGGCTCCTGCCTCCCTCTCTCACTCGTTCCTAGAGTCGTTCCTCTGTAAAATCGATCTGTGGTCTTTTCACACGCGCCAACTTTGAATTGGTTCTCTCTGTTCTTTTCCTATTTAATGACCGAATGACCGTTTGGTCATTATATATATATATATATATATAATTTTAAGACCATTTTATTGATAACTTTTAACAATATTTTAGGTCATAAAAATCCGCGCAAAGTTACTAAGTTTCAAAGATATAAATAATAAAGTGATACTATCAAACCATGCAAACATCATTAACGAATTCATACCAGTGGACTTTTAAAAAAAGAATAGTCTTCAATTAAGAAGTTTAGATCTGTAACAAGATAACCGACATCGACAACAAGCCTCCCTCCGTTTGTAAATATTAATATTTTGATTCTATGCAACGTAAGTTATATCTTATTACATACTGAAGCTCTTCAGAAATGTGAATAAGTCACACAGAGTAGCAAGATAAGCCATACTTTCACGAAAATTGAGGTTTTAATATTTACAAACAGTGCCAGAAAGTCCAAATGGTTTATCAATATTTTAGTAGTTCTACTGTAAATTTGAACCGATGTATGGCATTTTTTTTTAAATTTCTCCACATTTTTTTTATTGAAACGTTTGTGTCTATAGAGTGAATGGAGTCCATAGAGTCCATAGATTCCATAGAGTCCATGGAGTCCATAGAGTCCATACAGTGAATCATTAGGTGCGAGTGTGTTTTTTGAAAATTTCACATCCAAATATCGTCTCACTAATTAGAAAAGTTCGTAACTTCATATTCCGTATTATTTTTCCTGTTTACTTCATAATAAAATATACTTATGAAAAAAGAGCAATAAATAGAAATAAATAACAAATCGAGCATCTTAAATGGTTGAATTCCTCAGTTGAGTGAGTTCAACGAGAACAGAAACTAAAATTCTGTGAACAGGCTATGTTCATTCGTTTCATTGCAAAACTGTACAATCTGTAGTTACGAGGTATGTTCATTAGCATAACGATATTCAACTCTTTGTAAAGTGTCTGGAAGCTTGAGCAAATACGAGGAGCGTATACTGTTGACAGATAGCGAAGGGGTAATGCCAATGGCATGCTAATACTACGATTATATTATTCGAATCTCAAAGCGAAAAATGTGTTGATTGGAAACACTTGCGGGTTCATATTGCCTAGCTGTTAAAAAAAGGCCAGAAATTATGAAGTGTTTAGCCGTACTAGTTATTTCCGTGCCTTCAGTGAGTTTTCTGATACAAGTATTCTTCATGGGAACTAATTTTACAACTTAGGCTTTCGAGTGTTGTCTGACTTATTCGTTGTTATTACTGACCTCTATGAACTAGTGGTGCTGAAATAGTACGAACTTTCTCGCTTATATTTTTACAGAAAATTACGCCAAAGTACCAAAATTTTCGAAAAATTGTACATGACGTTATTTCAAAATCTCTTTTAAGGAACAGATTCCATTATGCGAAAATATCTCTATTTTTAATATTTTAGCTGTAGGAAGACACCGAAAAAAATTTAATCTTTTGCAATTTTCAAAAAATTAGGGATTTTAATGAATATGAGACCTTCACCATTCTCTTAAATGTCCTTCACACTCTCCAACAACAAAATTAATAAAAAACGATGGATCATTTTTTTAATTCCGAAAATGTCCCAGGGGCTTCATGTAGAGGACCCTCCAAAATGAAAATACCGGTTTTAATTTCAAGGAACTACAACATCTGCCAGATCGATTGGGGAATATCAACTTGGTAGAAAATCGTCTGAACAGTTTACCCGCTAGCGTTGCTTACAGATGGACTGACAGACAAACAGATATGCATTTTGCCGTCGTGTGGTTTTTCGGTATCAAGGACACACAAAACAAGAATTCTGGCTATACCACGTGTCAGAGGACTTTTTCCCCTAAATTTAGTAAGTGGGTTTATCGAATTTTTTGTTATCAGGGCCCTGTAAGAAAAGTTTTTCTGTCGAAAATTTGCGTTTTTCGCGCTGCATTATATAACTTTCTCTCTACATCGTAGCGAGAAAGTAAAAAGGGGAAGTACTTCTGTCTATACTCCAAATGATAGTGCGTAAGTGTGCGTAACAAATTTCAGTGACTATTCCACTCATGAAATTTCAGCCAATAGCGTGCAAGAACTGGAACCCTGCCAGCCAATTAGAGACGACTTTACCATGCATATTTATCAGTTATTGATTATCACCTCCTAGGAGGTGGTAAATTTTTCGCCTTGTTTTGTCTACAGATAGAGGTTATGTAATTTTGCTATTATTTTTATTCCATGGCCGAGTGTGTATCTTTTGTTTGAAATTGTTTGAGCGCAAAATGTTGCAGCAAAGGTTTGGTTCGACATCGAATGACGGAACAGAGGAAATTCTTTGTAAATCCAAACCAAATAACATACTCAACAGGAAATATATTTGGAATCAGTTTGAGAAATTTTGTGAGGAAAGGAAATATAAATTAACCGCGAGTAATACAAATCAGGAAATATCAAATATCTTAAAATATTGGAGCATGAATATGAGAAAAGTGGAGGGTGAGGGATATAAAGAATATTCCGTGAAAACGATATGGAACGTAACTACGACAATGATACAAGAGAAATTATTCAAAGAATTCAATAGAAATATTAACCCCTTTACAGATATGGAATTTCAAGTCGCTAGAGAGGCTAGAAATGCAAAGAGAAAGTTACTACAAAACATTCCAGAGAAACGAAAGGTTAGTGCAGTATCTCTTAAATCTCAAGAGTAGCAATTAATGATTGATACGTGTGAAGAAAATACGCCAGAAGGGTTGCAAATAAAGTTCTTTCTTGCAGCCTCACTAGAATTAGCATGGCGTGGTGGAGAAGCGGCAAAATGTTTAGTCTATTATTTCTAAACGGAATTAGGTCATGATGGTAAAGAAACCGGTAGAATAGCCTATAATCCCGTATTTTCCAAGACTTGTCAAGGAGGCGATGGAAAGCTTACAGAGACGAAATGGTTGACACCAAATGAAAAGTCGCCCTCTAGATGTCCGGTAAGATTATACAAACTTTTGGCAAAAAAACGCACAGGTAACATTAAAAGTGATCGATTTTTTGTCACACCTAACCCTTCCTACCAAAAGTCAGGTATTTGGTGCAATAACTGCCCTATTGGCGAAAATCAGTTGTCTACGTGGACGAAAACGTACGCAGTTAAAGTTGGATTTGACACAAAAAAAACAACAGAAAATAACTAATCATTTTTGTCGTTCAACTCCAGTTTCTGTAATGCTCCAAGTTGGCATACAAGAGCAAGAAATAATAAAAATTACAGGACACTCCAACACATCGTCACTCAAGACATATCTATAAATTAATGAAGAACACCATTCTTCAATTATTAATAAATTAAGACATAGTAGCGCTCCAAATTCAACATTTTCCTTAAAAATAAGCGAACAAAACACGTTTCCTTCGAATGTAAACTTTAAAGATTGTGTATTCAATAACTGTGTTTTCAAGTAATTTCGCTCTTAGTTTCTCTTATGTTTATTTTGTTGTTTATAATTGCCCTTAAGTATATATTTCTGTTCATTGTAAAAATATTAAAAAAACAATGTTAATTATTAATAGTACATTATATTTAAGAAATTTTATTCGTGAAATAGTCTTAGTAAATTTCACTCGTGGTTTAGAAATTGTCGATAAATCACCTCCTCCCTTCGCGAGTCGGGAATTTATCGACAATTTCCAAACCACTCGTGAAATTACCTTTGATAATTGACTCATACTGTTCTGATTGTGCTCCTTGTTAAGTGAAAAATAGCGCTTTCACATAGAATTTCCGGTTAAATCTCAGTTACCATTATTTTTACCCGAAAGCGATAACCATGGAAAAGTCGGAAATATTTTTATTGATTTAATAACATAATGAACACAGTATCATTATCAAGTTAACGTGAAAAAGAAGAGATAACGTCTCAACTCAGGTAATACCTAGAAACGCATCTGCCACCTGACCCAAACATATCACTACTTAAAATTCTGATGTAATGACGATAAAGCTAATCTCTGAAGAGTTTACATGTTCATGTTTACATCTAACCGTTTACCTCTAAACGGTTTCATGTTTACATCTTACCTCTAAACGGTTTACGTCTTAAACAAAATATCGAGTAATGGCTCAATGGATAATTTTTCGGACCCTTTGGGTGCTCTGAGCGTGATGTTGCTTTCCTTGTTCAAGCTCCTTGTCCAAGCATCACTTACGTGCAGTTGGTGTCTTCAAGCGCTGAGGCCTGCATGATCATGCACGACCGTCTTTTGACACAGGCCGGCGAGGCTTGTGCTTCGGACCCCAGGATATAAGGGGTTCCCGCAGATGATAAGTACAGTACTGGAAACATAAATTGATCGCGGCCGTCTGCGGCTAAGTTCAGCTTTTGCACGGCTTGGACAGCCCTTGTCATGACGAAACGTCGCAGGCGGAACCTCACAAACCATCGTAGCCAATCTCAACACAGGGGGGAGTGCCCTAACAAAATTACGACGTACAAAATGGCGGGCGCCGCTAGTTCAGATGTGGAAGTATTTTCAAATGAAAAATACTTGAAAGAAACACTTGTATGAACATGAAAGTAAATTCATTGAAATTAATATGAACTCACAGCACTTAATCACTGTTAACACAATTCTTTTTGAAGAAATTACATTGATATCAGATAAAATAACACTAATTTTAGAACAATTACGTTCTTATAGATATTTAAATTCTAATATTCTTGTCCAAACGCAATTTATGAACTTTATCAAATGACCAGTTTACTACAGAATTTTGCGATAAGAAAAACGATTATAATTGCGTATTTTCAATTGTTCATGTGTATATTACATTTGCAAAAATGCAAAATACTGTCTTTCTCGAATCGTTAGGACTTCTAGGGAACCATTTCAATAAAAGAAAGTAAAATTCAAAGACCAGCTGTATATTTATCATTAAAGTAACAATTAAACTAGATATTAAGCAATTAATTTGCATCTCATGTCAAAATTGTTATTTTGCTATCATCAAATCAGGGACAATTTGGGGACACTCCCCGGCAGGAATAGCGCATATTTCGGAATTGTTTATAAAATTGTTAATTGTTGCAAAATTGTTAATTCGCAGTTTTTGGTTCTGGGACATCAGAAAACCCTTCCCACTTTAGAATTGCAAAAATTGGAAATTGTTTATAATTTTACAAATTTTGCAATTCTGTTTTATTCTCTCATCTCATTTCCCTTTACACAAGATGCAAAATTCCGCAATCCAACCGGAGCTATCGCCTTTCGTTTTCGAGATATGCAATTGTTTATACGATCTTAGCGTCTGATGACAACCCTCGCTTGTTTCCAACCCCCAATTCATTCGATCTTGGCTGTCAAGTATAAAATTCAAATATTTTTGCAGTGTCTTGCTTTCTGCTGATTAAATTGTATTAACGATTTGTGACTTACGACAAATCGGTGGAAATTGTTGCTCATAACCTGTTTTTTAACTTTCGATTCTTCATGTATCGTTGACACACGTTTTATTATAAATAAATTCTCTGGCAAATTTCAAAACGCTGAGACGAATTGTTATCCTGCAAATTTGAAGATTTCTTTGTGGTTGATTGCATTCTATTCAGTGGTGCAAAGTGTATGCCAATATGTTTAACGTCTAGCGAGGAAATTCATTATCAACAAATTATTTTGCAAAATGCTTTTGGACAGAGCGGTGGCATGAGAGTGGCATTTTCGTATTTATTCCACGAGGCAAGTTTTAGGCAGCAGATACATTCTGTGTATTAATTTTAATTTTGGTGAAATTGAATCACTTGTGAATTTTCAAATACAACCATACATTTTTTACCTGTAATGAATATATCAATAGAGAAATTCAATGATGTCTCATTTGTTAATAATTTAAAGAGTAATAATGTATATTTGACACCGGGCTTGAGCAATCCTTAACTCTAAGGCAAGCAACGCTTATCATTGGCTCTTCTAGTAATTCAAGTGACCTAGCCTCGGAAGATTTCCCCGTTCTCCTCGCCTTAAAAGGCATAAGAGGCGGAGTCTGTAGAAAGTGGCACCAATCCAATAACACTTCCCTCCCCTGGAGAATGCTTCGTTACTCCCTTTTGTAGGAACACGTTCTTGTCGTGTATTAAATTGTGAAAAATAATTTAAATTCAATATAATAAACGAATAAGAGTTTTGTTTGCATTGTAATGCTACACACATTTAAATATAGAAATATAACATGCAACTAAACGGTATACACATGTTTTAGGAAGACGAAACTTCTTTCTTATTATAACACTAATTTGTATACTTTTCACAGACAATATTGAGAAGTACACCAACAATCTGATGATTTGTTCTGTAATAATCGATCTTATACCTAATTGACATGTAATGATAGAAATTTCTAATGTCTGGTATGGGAAATTAAGCATGAGCTCAGTTAATTTTAATGAGAGAGCAATTTTGTGATGAAAATATTTTTTAATGCATATATTCCAAATCCATATACTTCCTTACATTAATTAACGTTGTTTCCATTTCCATTGAAGGCAAGGACATAACATCCCTCACGCGCCTATGTTTTGAAATGACTCTCAGAGAGGTCACTTGCTCTAGTCGCCGTGTTATTGAATTGAACTCTTGAAATGTTCTGTTCATACAGTAGTTCCCGAAACACGTAAATTCCAACAGGCGATCTCAAACTTATAGTAGTCGCACCCTACTTTCAAACATTAGTAGATACCGCGGACTGTGAGACCCCACGTCAAGTTCGAAACATACTTCATTCTCGTTCATGAGCATGTGTTAATCTGTCCAACTTTTTTGTGTCGGAGGGGCTGTGATTCTTGGAGAGATAATAGTGTAGTGGACATGGAAACCACTCTCTGCACCTAAGCGAGTTCGTTTCCTAGTGTGGACAAAACTTTTGGGGATTGGAAACCTTTCTGCGGACTTCATGAATTATTATAATACTGCGATACCAAATAGTGCGTCCTATTATCATTATAGTTTTAATTCAATTTTTTGTCTTTCATTTTGTTTGCATTTTAATCAGTTTTCTGTTTCTTATATAATTTTGTTAATGTATTTTAGAAATGGGGTTTAACTGATGCCAATGTTATTCTTGATTTAAGCTAGTTTGCTGTTTCCAAGTACTCGCGGTTCAAGTCACGTCTTATTGCGATCGGTGAGCTGAAGAATACCTGCATTAAGAGTGGACTGACAAAATCCCAAGCTTCAGAAAAAAATTTTCAGAATCTCGAAGGGAATATTGATGACTAAAATAAAAGATTGTAAAATGTCGCGATCGTAATAGTTGTGACTGTCAATCAAATAATATCCTAGCAGAATCTATAGCAAGGGCGGTCAGTTTTGCCCGCATGGGCATTCGTGTTCCTATTTATGCCTCGCGGGTGCTGCCACTCAAAATCGTCGCTGCAGCGGGCAACGAAAGAAATTTGAGCGCGGAAACATTCCTGGGAGGTGGGTAACTCAATTACAAAAGAGAACAATGTTTTCATGAGGTTTTTATTAAATAAAACATAATAACTGTTGTAAAAAGCGCTATTTATTGGAAAATAGAAAAATTCGTAATGAAAATTTTCTGAGAAATAGAATTATACAGAGTCCCACCAACTATGGGCCACCTCATAACTTCTAAACGGTTCCCGATATCAAAATGCAGTTTTCGCTTAACAATGCGGAATCATGAGGGAAGTAACGTGCGGTAGAGATATAATTCGAAATATTTTTAGTTTTCGAAAAAATTAATTATCTTTGATTTTTTAAATGGGACCATATATTTTTTTCACTAGCGATAGATAATCATAAATAGACGAATGCATTGATGTAACATACGTTAATATTTTGATAGTATATTGAGTATAAAATTATACTTTCAGACATATGATTTTGAACTAAATGTACGAGATTTCCTGTTAGCAACCGTTGCCATTGTCGCATTAGGGGAAGATTGCCTTCGCAGCGCCGGCACTTTTGCGAGAACAGGGAAAGGTCACGAAGGCCACTTTCCCCAAAAGCGACAGTGTCGACGGCTGCAAGAAGAAAAATTGCACGAGCCGGCCCGGTGGCCGAGATCGCTAAGGCAGTAGTGTCGTAGTGATCTCGGGCCGAAGGGTCGCGGGTTCGAATCCCGCCTCGGGCATGGATGTTTGTGTGTGTCTGTGTTATCCATAAGTGTTCTTCCTACAGTTTCCCCTACAGTTGAATCTACAGTAATAGTGGTCGCTAATGACCTTAGATGTTGATGCGACCTTAAATAACGAAAAAAAAAAAAAAAAATTGCACGTATAATTTCAAATCTCAAGTCTCATAATATAAATATATAAAAACGAGTTTATAAGTTTATATTATTATTGGTTTTTTACATCACTACCAATGTGTGAACTATTTTTTTTATTTCATCGCAAAATATCAAAAAATACTAATACAGCCTTACCAATCCGTTTGAATTCATGTAATTCTGCAATTACAAAGTTAATTGTGAATTAACTTAAATTAATTAAGTAATTTAAATTAATTAAATTAAGTTTAAAAAATTACAGACTATGGAAATATTTTATTGACGTTTCTCAAGAAAATGTTTCAGTCTATCAGAACGGAGTTGGGGAGGTACGCTTTCTCTAGTTGTAATTTGGGAGTCAGAAAATAAACGGACGCAGAATATTGCCTGGGAAGTGGGAAAATGAATATTACGCAACACTGTCGCTTAATGTCATCATTTGACGACTTTCCTGCTATCGAAACATCAAAATATTTTAGAAGATAACATTATTATTCAGCTTCATTTGTTAGCATAAACTACCCGATAAATGGATTAAGACGTACTCTTTTCGTTGGGACTCATCAGGGCTCTAACTTATCGCACGGTAAAGAAGTTATTTCGCTCAATGAAAGTAAGTTAAAATTAATAGTTTTTTTACGAAAGTTATTCTGGTGTTTCCATCACCAAACAATTGTAATATCAAAAAACTAGACTATTACCATGCATGCCGCCATTAGTTTTTATAAATCAAAAGTTCGAAAAAACGTACTGCTAGCACTTCGGTTAGAACATTATAATATGTAATTTCAGTACATTGTCCATAATCGTTACACTACGCAAAATTGTGTGGAGTGGATAATTAACGTCAGAAAATAACTCCAGTTACTTGCATTGATATACAGGACAGTTTGGTTAACTGGGCCAGATATGCTTTTTATTTTTTTTTTTTTTTTTGCATTTGTTCATCTTAAGTTAGCCAAACTTATTATATAATAATATGAAGTTAATATAAGAAACAGTAATACAAATTATTAATTTTGAAGTTTTAGCAAATTTCGTGGGATGCAGAAACGTAGACGAAAAAATGATTCACTTAACTGCAGTATGGGATTAACTGATGCTCTTATTGTGGTGAAGTGAATTATTAAGAGCATGCTGAACACAGTTATACGAGTATATTATAAATAGGAGACAGATTTTAATGAAATATCATTTTTACTTTCTTGCATACCTACGTATATACGGAGTAATATACGTAATGTAGAAAAGTTATGTAATGCTGCGCGAAAAAACGGTGGATTTTCGGCAGAAAAAAATTCATTGCCGGATCCTGATAACGAAAAAGTGGATAAATGCAGTTGCTTAATTAAGAGAAAAAAGTCCTCTAATATGTGATGTAGCCAGAATTCCTATTTTGTTGGTCTTTGATACCGAAAACTCAATTCTAAGCGAAACGCCCGCCGTCTGTCCGTCTGTGAACACTACTAGCGCTTAAATCATGCGTAGGATTTTTTTCAAATTGAAGAAACATCTATCTATTTTTAGTTCAAGCTTTGAAATTTTGAAAACCATTCTTTAAAACTTGGGGTTTTTTAGATCAAGCCCCACGGACATTCTCGAAATTTTCTCAAAAGTTTTGTTCAAAATTTTTTCTTTAAATTTATTGTAATAACAGAGCAAAATACACTTATAAAAGTGGCATAGGTTCTATTTTCACGGTTAACAGGATTTTCAAAAATTGCAAAAGTTTGAATTTTTCTAGCGTCTTCTCACAACTGAAAAAATTGCAAATTTTTTTGCGAAAATTGACCAATTGAATAACAAAAAATTAAACTAATGTTAAAACGATAATACTATAGAAGATGTAGTATTACAATACTATGAAAATCGAAAACAGTACACTGATTTTTGGAAGGTTTAGATACCTGTAAATGCCTTTTATCCAAAACCACAAATTTTTGGAATTGATCACTTTTATCAATAATCCTGCGATATTTAAGAAGCTATTTAAACAGTAACAATAAAAAAATGCCTTTACATATTTATGGGCTTTAAGAGTGTAATACAAATTCATTGGGGATCCTATTGTATTTTATTTCAATTATCTATGTCCCCGTCTGAAGTTGGGACTCATGGCAGTTGCTTAGGCCAAAGGACGGCCTTGCGAACAACCGAAAACTCTAGCAGAAACTTCTACAAATCTAATACGAACGATATGTTAGAAAGAATAAAGATATCAAGTTTAGAAATTAAGAATACTCTTCTTATTCCTTTAAATTACAAAAGTTCAAAATGTTAGCAACTCCCTGATATTTGGAAACAAAATAAAATGGCCGTTTTTGTAAGCTTAAAAAGTCTTCGTACACACCTGTTGAACAAAACATATTACGTTATTTAATACTGGGTAAGAATTCCATTTCCTTTTATTATTGTCTCTAGTCTTTGCAACATAGATTTCAGCAACGTTGCCGTAGTCGCAGGGTCAATTAAACTTCGGTCTCTCAGACCTCTCATGTTAAATATTTTTTTATTAGACAAACTGTATTTTCTATTTTCAATCCCATAACTGACCACGTATGACCTACGGGGTCATATGTGATCAGTGAATGTTAGGGAATTTAAGACGTGAATGAATTTGCTTTCTTAGTGTTTTAAGGTAGCTATGATCTAGTGGCGCCTCTAGGGTGACCAGATTAGTGACCAGGGAGGGCACCAAATATAAGAATATTTACCGCTTAAATGTCCGACCTATTTTCATTACTGGACATTTGATTGATGCACAAGTCTGGTCTAAGGGATCCCAATTCTTTTGTTAATATTCTGTCTTCATAATTCAAGTTTCTGTTGGGTAAATATATTACTTTATTCATGTTAAAAATGGATGACGATATTCATATTGTTTTGTGAAATTTTTAATTCAAAACACGTTTACGAATTCTCGTACAGATCAAAATACAACCAATTTCGCACAGAAGCATTGAGGAACAGATTTTTTAAACACCGTGCTAACATACGTTCCTAACGTGTTTGCAAATGTCAAAATTCAGGCAGACACATGGCGCGGTCGCACATGATTTGTGACCGACGAGTGCAATAAGCTCACATAATTCCCTCTCACTTTCTTCCCTACAATGAAGAAACCATCCTTGTGTTAAAGGGCCAAGCGGCGGCCACAGGCCTCCTGTGTCCAATGCCCTGTTGCCAAATCCTGAGCTGTTGCCACTTGCTCGGTTATCGCTTCCCAGCTAGGGTAATAAAAATTACACTGCTGGCTTGAATAACCGTTACAGCTTTCTTTCGGAAAATAAGGGTTTCAGTGCAGCTGGTAATTAGTCGATTCTCAAA